>PVKV010022351.1:0-35562 GCA_004027835.1 Alouatta palliata
GGAGGTAATCTGGGTGCACAGAATTTATCTGAGTCTGCTGCTGTGAAGGAGATACTGAAGGAACAGGAAAACCGGAAGGGCCTGATAGCCGCCATCTGTGCAGGTCCTACTGCTCTGTTGGCTCATGAAATAGGTTTTGGAAGTAAAGTTACAACACATCCGCTTGCTAAAGACAAAATGATGAACGGAGGTCACTACATCTACTCTGAGAATCGGGTGGAAAAGGACGGCCTGATTCTTACAAGCCGTGGGCCTGGGACCAGCTTCGAGTTTGCGCTTGCAATTGTTGAAGCCCTGAACGGCAAGGAGGTGGCGGCTCAAGTGAAGGCTCCACTTGTTCTTAAAGACTAGAGCAGCGAAATGTGACAATCACCTAAAGAAACAGGCCTTAGGAATCCATTCTCACTGTGTTGGCTCTGAACAAAACAATGGTAGGTTAATGTGTTCCAAAGCTGCCCTCATTACTGCTTTTGCAGAAGTATAGTTGTGAAGTCACAACTACACAGAGATCTTCCAACCTGCAAATTGTGTCTGTACATTTCTAAGCCTTGTTTGCAGAATAAACAGAGCATTTAGCAAAAAAAAAAAAAAAAATTCAATTTTAAAAAGAGCAATTTAAAGTAATTTAATCAAAGTTTGCAAGACAGAGGGTTGTTGGGAATTGGGGCCAGCAGATGACAAGTGTTGTCTGAGAAGACCAAAGCTAGATGCTTCTGGGTTTTTGAGGGCCCATAACATCTTTCAGTCTTCCCCACCAGAGTCCACTAGGAGACACGTGGGCAGCAATGGAGAGCAAGGACTCAGGATCACGCTCAGATCATTCTGCTCATTGTTCCAGAAACTTACAATGTGCCAGGCATTAAATATATTAAATATGTAGTAATGAACAAAACAAAGATTCTTATTCCCATAAAATTTAAAATTTTGTGAAGGAAGGGGAGAATTAAAAATACATCAAAAATAATTAATCACAAACTTTGATAAATGCTACAAGAGGAATAAAAAGGGTGCTGAAGGAGGGAATAGTGGGGACAGCCACTCTCATACAGGCAGCCAGGAAGGACCTTTGAATACGGGTCCTGAATAATGAGCAGAAATCGGCCTTGTGAAATGAAGAGAATTGTATTCTGGGTGGAAGAAACAGTCTTTTCCTAAGGCTTTCGGGGAGAAACCTGATTCCAGTGAGTTGAGAGGTTGAACAAGGTGAATAATTCTGCCCAGACCTTACATAAGAAGAAATATGGATAAATAAGTGGGTGGATTGGTATGGTTCATGGAGTTTATTGTGGTTGTCATCATCATCATCACCATTTTTGGGGTAAAGGAGGCATTGGTTGTAAGAGATAGAAACAATATTTACAGAGTGGAGAGAAGGAAACCACAGAAAGATTTGATGTGTGGAGGGTTTACGATCTGACGTTGACAACATCAGACTCAGAGAAACCTCTCACTCCTCAGGGCCTGTATGAGTGCATTCGACTCTCCCTCCAGGCCAGCTTCAAGTTTCTAACTCTACCAACCTTCTTGGGTTCCCATCATTGGCTGTATCAGGGGCTTATCCTTTGTCATTCTGTACCCCGTCCTCCTTTGTCCCCCATACACCTCTTATTATTTCTCTCTCGGAAGTCTTCATTAGAGCTTGCCTTTCATTTCCCTTATTATATCAAATCTGCATTTTAAAGTTTTTTATGCTAATTTATTATTTACATTAATTAAGAATGAAAAGATTTAACTCTTGAGTAAGTGATGGGGAAAAGATAGAAAAGAAAGAAGAAAATGGAGAGGAAGAAGGTGAGATAAAAGCCACCAGCCTGAATATCAGAAAAAATCAGGCAGTGTCTCCAGTGGCTGACCA
The DNA here is from genome assembly GCA_004027835.1 of Alouatta palliata. Classification (NCBI taxonomy): domain Eukaryota; kingdom Metazoa; phylum Chordata; class Mammalia; order Primates; family Atelidae; genus Alouatta; species Alouatta palliata. The sequence goes on from PVKV010022351.1 coordinate 1,856, forward strand.
CTGATGTGTATAAAAAGCAAGAGTATGATTCTGAGCTGTGATATTTGGTGTACATATAGTTCCTATTTTATGGAAGAAAAGTTTAAACCACTTTTGTAAGGTCGTTTATCTAGTTTTACCTAAAAGCTAAATGGATACCATGTTTTATATTTTAATTTTTTGGTATGTATATTAGAATATGTCTATGCCATTTAAAAAAAATGAAATCTGTGTTGTAAGACAGAAAGTAAATGTTGATGGTGATATAAGTTGGGAAACTGTCAAAATCCAGCTGATTTAAAATAATGAGAAACCATCTAGTATTTTTCATCATCTTCAAGCAGACTTACAGTAAATCCCCAAAGATATAAAATTCGATTACCACATTAGAGGTGCCAGGGGTAGATACTATGATCCTTACTATAAATAAGTTTACACTAACACTTAAAATAAGAAAGACTGAACAAAACAATAAATATAGAAAAAGTCAAGCCAATTTAACCTTCTGGGAGCAGTTACAGGAGAGACTGCTGAAATACAAAACATTAGTAGTAGTTACATTTTAATGATCAAAGAAATATATTTTACTTAAAAAGTCATTTGTTATATTAATATACAGATATCTTTAAACTTCTTTAGAAATTTTCCAGCTAAAAAGAAAAATTTTATAGGAATTTAATATACCATATTTCTACTTTACAATGTTGTCATTCTTTTAAGATCTTTTCATATATAATTTTGTAAGAACTCACTTAGGTTTCTAAGAAGACTGCTTACAAACAGCACACAATTTGTTAAGTTCTCTTGACATTCCTAGGTGAAAATATTTATGTAACCTTAGCCAGAAAGAAGGCACACAGACATGATACCTCCATGGGTCTTAGAGATTGGTATCCTTTTGCACAGTGCCAATCCAGGTGTTTCTAATAATAGATTTTTGGATATAAGTATTTTAATTTAAAAATTGAATCTGAAAAAGAAATTCTTTTGAAAAGAAAATGGAATCAAAAAAAACATTTCTTGTCTTTCAAAGTTGTATCTCAAAAAATATCTTCATTACCATGATTTATTTTTGTCAATGGCATTTGAACACATATGATTAGAAATAATTCAAAGATTAATATTATTTATCATTTTAAGTGCTAATTTAAGGCTAATTAATAGTCTTATTAAAGTCTAATAATAGTCACATTTTAGGAACAGAACAGAGACCTCACAAATAACACCACACATCTATAGCCATCTAATCTTTGACAAACCTGACAAAAACAACCAATGGGAAAAGAAATTCCTATTCAATAAATGGTGCTGGGAAAACTGGCTAGTCATATACAGAAAACCGAAACTACCCCTTCCTTACACCTTATACAAAAATTAACTCAAGAGGGATTAAAGACTTACATGTAAAACTGAAAACCATAAAAACCCTAGAAGAAAACATAGGCAATACTATTCAGGACATAGGCATGGGCAAAGATTTCATGACAAAAATGCCAAAAGCAATTGCAAAAAAAAAAAAAAAAGCCAAAATTGACAAATAGTATCTAATTAAACTAAAGAGCTTCTGGACAGAAAAAAAATCCTATCATCAGAGTGAACAGGCAAACTACAGAATGGGAGAAAACTTTTGCAATCTACCTGTCTGATATCCAGAATCCACAAGAAACTTAAATAAATTTGCAAGAAAAAAAATATCAAAAAGTGGGCAAAGGTTATGAACAGACACTTTTCAAAAGAAGATTTTTTTTTTTTTTTTGAGATGAAGTCTCGCTCTGTTGCCCAGGCTGGAGTGCAACGGCATGATCTCGGCTCACTGCAACCTCCGCCTCCCTGGGTTCAAACAATTCTCCTGCCTCAGTCTCTTAAGTAGCTGAGATTACAGGCATGCACCACCACACCCGGGCTAATTTTTTATTTTTAGTAGAGACGGAGTTTCACCATATTGTCCAGGCTGGTCTCGAACTCCTGACCTCAGGTGATCCATCCAACTCGGCCTCCCAAAGTGCTGAGATTATAGGCATGAGCCACCATGCCCGGCCAAAAAACATATGAAAAAAAGCTCAACATCACTGGTCCTTAGAGAAATGCAAATCAAAACGACAGTGAGATACCATCTCACACCAGTCAGAATGGTGATTATTAAAAAGTTAAGAAACAATAGAGGCTGGTGAGGCTGTGGAAAATAGGAACACTTTTACACTGTTGGTGGGAATGTAAATTAGTTCAACCACTGTGGAAGACAGTGTGGCAATTCCTCAAGGATCTAGAACCAGAAATACCATTTGACCCAGCAACCCCATTACTGGGTATATGCCAAAGGAACATAAATCATTCTATTATAAACAAACATGCACATATATGTTTATTGCAGCACTATTTACAATAGCAAAGACTTGGAAACACCCCAAATGCCCAAAAATGATGGACTAGATAAAGAAAATGTGGTACGTATATACCATGGAAACTGTGGCCATAAAAAAGAAGGAGATCATTTCCTTTACAGGGACATGGATGAAGCTAGAAGCCATAATCCATGGATTATGGGGAAGAAACCTAGATGATGGGTCAAGAGGTGTAGCAAACCACTATGGCGCACATATACCTATGTAACAAATCTGCATGCTCTGCACGTTTCCCAGAACTTAAAGTCAAATAAGAAAAACAAAAGTCACATTTAAAATGCAATTAATAGTCTTATTAAATGAATTTCTATATCATTCATTTAATGAGACTACTAATTGCATATTTGTTTTCATACTTATAGATGTAGTTAATTAAACAACACCATACTTTGGAATCAAAAATATTACAAGCGTTTCCCTTAACTGTTTCTAAATGACGTAGAATTTCTTTTATTTTTTTACCCTACTCCTGGAAAGCATGATAAATGAGACAGAATTTCTTGATTATCCAGGTAATTGGCAGCAGAAAAGCTGGAGAGGAGGTCATGGGTAAGGTAAATAGCAATTAAAATAAAATTAGTCAAAATGTGGGCCGGGCGCAGTGGCTCACGCCTGTAATCCCAGCACTTTGGGAGGCCGAGGCGGGTGGATCACGAGGTCAAGAGATCGAGACCATCCTGGTCAACATAGTGAAACCCAGTCTCTACTAAAAATATAAAAATTAGCTGGGCATGGTGGCACGTGCCTGTAGTCCCAGCTACTCGGGAGGCTGAGGCAGGAGAATTGCTTGAACCCAGGAGGCGGAGGTTGCGGTGAGCCGAGATCGCGCCATTGCACTCCAGCCTGGGTAACAAGAGTGAAACTCCATCTCAAAAAAAAAAAAAAAAGTCAAAATGTGACATAAAGTATATTTAGCAAGATACTTTTGACCAGGCACAATGGCTTACACCTGTAATCCCATGATTTTAAGAGGCCAAGGAAGGTGGATCGCTTCAGCACAGGAGTTTGAGGCTATCCTGGGCAACATGGTGAAACCCCACCTTTACAACGCATACAAAAATTAGCCAACCATGGCGACTTGCACTTGTGGTCCCGGCTCCTGGGGAGACTGGGGTGGGAGGATTGCTTGAGCCCAAGAGGCACAGGTTGCAGTGAGCCAAGTTCATACTACTGCACTCCAGCCTAGATGACAGAGCAAGATCCTATCTCATAAAAAAAATAATAAAAATAAAAATAAATTTAGATAAAATTATATCTAATATTGAAATTAAATGTAATACTATGTATTATGTTTCCTTTGTGAGGTAAACTCCTTTTCACCGATACAACCATAATTTTCTTATCTTGAAAAGTTCCCTACTAAGTTAAAACCCTTTGACAGAAGCACCGTAGAAAAGCAGTTCACTAATATTATTTTCATTAATTTATGGACCAGAGATCCTGTACTATTATTTAAATAGCTATAATCAAATAGAAGTTGCAAACTTATCGATTGTATAGGTTTAGATGGGATACCAGAGCTAAGATGGTAGATAGGAGGGAAGACTAGCTGACTAGCTTGGAGATCCCACCTGGATGGACAGAGCAGAGTGTAGAGACCCATATACTGGAATTTTGCATCAGGAAGTACTGCAGGAACATACCAGGAGAGCTGAGATAATCCATAGACCCTTTGAAAGAACTGGATCACCACTGCAGGCTCCTTGAGACACAAAAGAAACTGAGTCTGCCAGCTTTCTCAGTGGGGAGGCTCGTGGTGTGGGGAAAGTTCTCAGCCCTGGACACCCGTTTCCTGAAAATAGACTTGGTGCTGTTGAAGTGGCATGGTGGGAGTAAGAATACCCTTTAGGACTGCCAAGTGCATGGAAGCAGGGTGAGATCTGTGACTGCCAGCTTTCCCCCACTTCCCTGGTAACCTGTATGACTCAGAGGAGGGAGCCATAATCCCCCTGAAAATAACTCCATTGGACTGGGAACCACACCACACCCTCGTGCCCACAGCAGCTGCAACAAGTCCCATCTAAGGAGAAATTGAGCTCAGACTCGCCTAACCCTGCCCTCACCTCGTGATCTTTTTCTACCCAACCCAGTAGTCAAAGACAAAGGTCATGATATCTTGGAAGCTCTACATCTCTACGCACCGCCTGAGAAACCAGAATACTTAATCAGGTGTCCCTAAGGCAAGTTTGCATACTCCCTATGGGACCACAGCTGACATCCTCTTGAAAGCACCTCCTCCTGGGTGGAGGCCAACCAATATGAAACCAGCGCACTAAACAAAAACACAACCAAGGACGCTCGCAGAGTCTACTTCACTCTCCTGCTACCTCCACCAAAGCAGGTGCTAGTGTTCACGGCTGGGAGACCTGAAGATGGATCACATCACAGGACTCTTTGCAAACACAGCCTCACAAAGTTCTGGGATTACAGGCATGAGCCACAGTGCCCTGCCTATCTTTTCTAAATTAAAAATACATGCTGAAACCGTATGTGTTTGCTGAAAAGCTATTTGTTTTATTAACTGAGCACCTACACTACCTTATTTTCTACATTTCCAATTTATAGGTCATCATAATCCCTAAATTTTGCCCTCATATAACAGGAGATACAGAGAAAACATCCAAATCTACTCATAATTATTTTAATACATGCACCTCATTCTGTATCTTTACTGTTACAAATGAGTAATGGAAGAAGAGCTAGTTGGCTAATATCTAATTAAAGTGGCATAAATAGTAACATTAGAATCACCTCTGCTTTGTTGCACTGCTGCTACCAGGTACCTTGTGTGACCTCTCATCCACAGACTATAGGCCATTGATTTGTAATAACTATCATTAATTAAAAAGACTGGAGCTTTGTTTCCTTTTTCTTTTAGAATAAATGTCCTGATGTTAATTGCCTTATTGCTTTGCACTGGGTTAAATTTCCTTTCCTTTCAAAAGACGGCAAAAGTAAAGTTTCATCCTAGCAAAAAAGTTCATCTTTAGCCGAAATAACTGGCATGAACTGTTAAATATGTTTTAAACCTATGTTGTTATTGCTGGTTAGTTTGTCTTTAATCATAAAGTTTATAGAATATATCAAGAAAATATGAAAAAAAACTTCCTTTTTTTTAAGAGCATGACACAGAAATATGTATTCAATGATTCCTTTCTATATTATTTTTCAATTACTTTGCCAAATAAGAAAATGATATATCTCACTATGAGTTTTAACAGTTGTCAAATATAAACATTTGAATGGATTTAAAGTAAATGTATGGGAAAAGCATATAATATAAAAAGTAAGCTTGAGTGGCAATTTTCATGAGATAAAGTGGACTTCAAGATAAGATTATTACCAGAGATAAAAAGAAACATGTTGTAATCATAGAGGTACCAAACAACAAATTTTAAAATACATGAAGGAATAGGAAATTGAGACAATTCCACAATTTTAGTAATACATTTTAATTCTGTTATCTCAGAAACCTAGACAAAATTAGCAAAGTCTTACATGATTTGTAAACTCTAATTTTATCTGATTAAAATTTTTAGCGTCTTTATCGAGACATAATTCACATGTCATAGATTCCATTCTTGTAAAGTGTATAATTCAATGGTTTTTATATCCACAGTTTTGTAGCCATCACCAAAATTTAAATTTAAGACATATTAATAACCTTAAAAAGAAACCCCATACCTACTACATGTTCATTCCCCAATCCCCTCAGTCTCAGGCAATCATAAATCTTTCTGTTGCTAAAGCTTTGCCTATTCTGGACATTTCATATAAATGGAAGAATTATAATACATAAATAATATATTTCAATTTCATCTATGTTGTAGCATGTATCAGTATTTCGTTTCGGTTTATTGCTGAATAAAATCACCCCAAAAAAACCTACAGGTAACTTTATTTTTAAAGGTTAAACACTAGGTCCTGCCACCAGCCCCACAATGCATGGATAATGCCCATACATTCCCCTGCTAACAGGCCCACTGATCTAAAATCCAACTATGAACTCTGAAGCAGACCTGTAACTCAGCCCCATTTCTCCTCTAGCAGAAAATGGGAGCAGTCTTGTTTACTTAAGAGGCCCAGCAAGGGACATACATTTCCATGCCTCCAGTAACAGGCCTGCTCACCTGAGACCAGATTGCAGATACTGAAGCAGCTCTGTGATTAAGCTCCAGCATCACTCTACTGCAGTCTAGGGGACATTCTGTCAACCCAAAAACCCAGAAAGAGAAGGTCTTTACTTTCTGAAAACAATCTATAAAGACTGGAAGAGCCATTTGCTCCTCCAGATGCATAGACACATGGATTATGAAGAAACAGGCAAACACAACACCACCAAAGCAAATGATCCGCAAAAAAATCAAGATTCATTAACTGCTTGACAAAGAATTTTAAATAAGTATCTTAAAGAAGCTCAATTAGTTACAAGAGAACAAAAATGGACTCATAAACAAAATCAGAAAAAACAATACATGAACAAAATGAAAAGTTAAAGAAATAGATACCATTAGAAAGAATTAAATGATAATCCAGAGCTGAAGAATATGATTAATTAACTGAAAAAGTGATAGAGAGGTACAACAGTAGACATGATAATGCAGGAAAGAAAAAAAAAACTGAGGATCTCGAAGACAGGTTATTTGAAATTAGCCAGTTAGAGAAATAAAATGAAAAGAAAATGAAAGAGTGAAGAAAAGCATACAGAACTTGTGGAACACCACCAAGTGTACAAATATACAAATTATGAGATTTTGAGAAGAAAAAGAGAAAGGAAAACAGAACACTTAAAGAAGTAGTGGTTGAAAATTTCCCAAATCTTGAAAATGATATGAACATCCAGATTTATGAAGCTTAAAGGATCCCAGGTATGATTAACCCAGTGAAGAATACTCAGGGACGTATTATAATTAAATTGCTAAGAGTTAAACACAGAAAAATAATAGTGAAAGCCATAAAAAAAAAAAGTTTCATTACATACAAGGGAACTCACATAATAGTGCCAATGAACTTCTTAAGAGTAACCTTGCAAAGCAAGAGGGAGTTAGGTGACACAGTCAAAATGCTGAAAAGAAAAAAAAAAAAAAGAAAGAAAGAAAAAAAACAAGAATACTTTATTCAGCAAAACTATCTTTTTAGAATAAAAGAGAGATAAAGACTTTTTGAGAGAAACAAAAACTGAAGAGGTCCATCACTACTAGACCTGCCTCACAAGAAATGCTGAACAAATTTCTACAAGTTTAAGCAAAAAGATGCTGAACAACAACATGAAAACATATGAAAGCATAAATCACACTGGTAAAGGCAACTGTAATCACAAACACAGAATACTATAACCTAAATTAAAGGAAAAATGTAGTCAGAATAAATAAAAATGCAGAAATTTGTTAATGACAATACATTGTGGAAAGAAATGATTACTGACATTAATTACATAAAGTTTGTTGCAGGGAGTGAAGTCTAGTGTTTCTTTATGTGATTGAAGTGAAGTTGTTTCAGCATAAGACATGTGGCTATATAAATAAAATGTTCAATGTGAGCCCCATGGTAACAAAACACAAAAAATATACATCAGGTAGGCAAAAGATAAAGAGAAAAAAATCAAAGCACACCAATACAAGAAATTATCAAACCATAAAAAAACACAAGAGAAGAAGAGAGGAACAAGAGAAATATAAAACAAACAAAAAACAACAAAATGGCAAAAGGCAGTCCTTACCATCCAAAAATTACTGGAAATATAAATGAACTATATTCTTCAATCAAAAGACATAGAGTGGCTAAATGGATTTAAGAATAAAAAAGACCCAAATACATACTGTCCTCCAGAAACTAATTTTATGTTAAGGACACTAAGTCTGTATAATCAGACCAAAACTGAAGAGATGAAAAAAAACATTCTATGCAATTGGTAACCAAAACAGAGCAAGGTGGCTATACTCATATCAGGCAAAATAGACTTTAACTCAAAAACTACCACAAGAGACAAAGATGGTAATTATATAATTATAAAATGGTCAATTAAAAAAGATATAGCCAGGCGCGGTGGCTCACGCCTGTAATCCCAGCACTTTGGGAGGCCGAGGTGGGTGGATCACGAGGTCAAGAGATCGAGACCATCCTGGTCAACGTGGTGAAACCCCGTCTCTACTAAAAATACAGAAATTAGCTGGGCATGGTGGCACGTGCCTGTAGTCCCAGCTACTTGGGAGGCTGAGGCGGGAGAATTGCTTGAACCCAGGAGGCGGAGGTTGCGGTGAGCCAAGATCGCGCCATCGCACTCCAGCCTGGGTAACAAGAGCGAAACTCCGTCTCAAAAAAAAAAAAAAAAAAAAAAAAGATATAATTACAAATATGTATGCACCTAAGATAAAAGCACCAAAATATATAAAGCAAACACTGATAGATCTAAAGGTATAAACAGTACCAAAATACAAGTAGAAGACCCTTGTAATAGATGGATGAACTAAACAGAAAATCTTTAAGAAAACCGCAGAACAGAGGGATAAAATCAAGATGGCTGAACATGAACAGCTCCAGAGCACAGTTCCCAGAGAGAGCAACACAGAGGGCAAGTGATCACCACATTTTCAACTGAGGTACCAGGTGCATCTCAATGGGACTGGGGCTACACCCACTCTCTAACCAGTCCCATTGAGATGCATCTGGTACCTCAGTTGGAAATGCAGTGACCACTTGCCCTGGGGTGCTGCCTCACCTGGGAAGTGCAACGAACCGGAGGACACCCCCTCACACCCAACAGATGCCATCAGGGGCTTTCCAGCCACTTCAGCACGCCGGTTCAGATATTGTGCTTCTCCCGCAGTCTTTACGACCCAGAAACCAGGAGATTCCCACTGGCCAACAAGCACCATGGGTTTCGAGCACAAAAACCCGCACAAATCTGGGTGGCCATTTTAACCAGTGCCTGGAACTCCTGCGAGACAGAGCCATACCTTACTCTGAAAGAGAGGGAGCTGAAGGCAGGGAGCCAGGTGATGTGGCTCAGTGGGTCCCACCCACACAAAGACAGTAATCTGAAACACACTGGCTTGAGAGTTTCGTAGCCAGTGCAGCAGTTTGAGCTCGACCCAGGAGTGTCAAGCTCCCTGGGGGGAAGGGTGTTCACCATTAGTGAGGCAGTCCACCATTACTGAGGCAGTCTTCCATTACCAAGGCAGTCCGCCACTAACAAGGCAATCAGCCATTACCAGGGTAGTCCACCATTACTGAGGTAGTCCGCCATTGCCAAGGCAGTTCTAAACTTACCTGTGTAAACAAAACCACAAGGATGTTTACACAGCAGTTGGACAGAGCCACAGCCACTCAGCAACACCCCTGCAATGAGACTGTGACTAGAAGCCTTCCTTGCTGAGCAGGGCATCTCTGTAAAAAGGCAGCAGCACATCAGGAACTTATAAATAAAGCCTCAACTTCCCAGGACACAGCACCTAGGAAAAGAGGTGGTTGTGAGTTCTGCTACAGCAGACTTAAACATCCCTGCCCAGCAGCTTTGAACGGAACAACAGAGCTCACAGCACAGCACTTGAACTCTGATAAGGGACAGACTGCTTCCTCAAGCAGCTCCCTGACCACCATATATCCAAAGAGGCTCCTCATAAATCACAGCTCTGGCTGACATCTGGTGGGTACCCTGCTGGAATGAAGATACCAGAAGAAGGAACAGGCAGCAATTCTTACTGTTCTGCAGCCCCCATGGATGATTCCCAGGAAAGCAGGGTCTGGAGTGGACCTCCAGCAGTCTTGTAGCAGAGAGGCCTGACTGATAGAAGAAAAACTAAAAAACAGAAAAAAACAGCTTCAACATCAACAAAAAGGACGTCCACTCAGAGACTCCATATGAAATCACCAATTTCAAAGACAAAAGGTAGATAAATACACAGATAGGAAGAAACCAGCAAAAAAAGGAAGAAATCGCCAAAAGCCAGAACGCCTCTCCTCCTCCAAGGGATCACAACTTCTCACCAGCAAGGGAACAAAACTGGATGGAGAATGAGTTTGACAAAATGACAGAAGAAGGCTTCAGAAGGTAGGTAATAACAAACTTCTCTGAGCTAAAGGAACATGTTCTAACCCAATGCAAAGAAACTAAGAACCTTGAAAAAAGGTTAGACAAAACGCTAACTAGAATAACTAGCTTAGAGAAGAACATAAATGACTTGATGGAGCTGAAAAACACAGCATGAGAACTTTGTGAAGCATATACAAGTTTCAACAGCCGAATCGATCAAGCAGAAGAAAGAATATCAGAGATTGAAGACCAACTCAATAAAACAAAACAAGAAGGCAAGATCAGAGAAAAAAAGAGTAAAAGAAATGAACAAAGCCTCCAAGAAATATGGGATTATGTGAAAAGCCCTAATCTATGTTTGATTGGTATACCTGAATATGACAGGGAGTTTAAATCCAAGCTGGAAAACACTCTTCAGGGTATTATCCAGGAGAACTCCCCCAACGTAGCAAGGCAGGCCAATATTCAAATCCAGGAAATACAGAGACCACCACAAAGATATTCCTCAAGAAGAGCAATCCCAAGGTACATAATTGTCAGATTCACCAGGGTTGAAAGGAAGGAAAAAATGCTAAGCGCAGCCAGAAAGAAAGGTCAGGTTACCTGCAAAGGGAAGCCCACCAGACTCATAGTGGATCTCTCAGCGGAAACCCTACAAGCCAGAAGACAGTGGGGGCCAATATTCAACATCCTTACAGAAAAGAACTTTCAACTCCAGAATTTCATATCTAGCCAAACTAAGCCTCAAAAGTGAAGAAGAAATAAAATCCTTTATGGACAAGCAATTGCTGAGAGATTTAGTCACCACCAGGCCTGTCTTGCAAGAGCTCCTGAAGAAGCACTAAAAATGGAAAGGAACAACCAGTACCAGCCACTGCAAAAATGTAGAGACCAATGATGCAATGAAGAAACCATGTTACCTAACAGGCAAAACAATCAGCTAGTATCAAAACGAAAGGATCAAATTCACACATAACAATATTAACCTTAAATGTAAATGGGCTAAATGCCCAAATCAAAAGACACAGACTGACAAACTGGATAAAAACTCAAGACCCATCGGTGTGCTGTATTCAGGAGAACCATCTCATGTGCAAAGACACACATAGACTCAAAATAAAGGGATGAAGGAAGATTTACCAAGCAAACGGAAAGCAAAAAAAAAGCAGGGGTTGTAATCCTAGTATCTGATAAAACAGACTTTAAACCAACAAAGATCAAAAGAGACAAAAAAGAAAATTACATAACGGTCAAAGGATCAATGCAACAAGAAGAGCTAACGATCCTAATATATATATATGCACCCAACACAGGAGCACCCAGATACATAAAGCAAGTTCTTAATGACTTACAAAGAAACTTAGACACCCACACAGTAAGTGGGAGACTTTTTAACATGATCAATGAGACAGAAAATTAACAAGGCTATCCAGGACTTGAACTCAGATCTGGACCAAGCAGTCCTAATAGACATCTGCAGAATTCTCCACCCTAAATCCACAGAATATACATTCTTTTCAGCACCACATCACACTTACTCTAAAATTAACCACATAATTGGAAGTAAATCACTCCTCAGCAAATGCAAAAGAACGGAAATCATAACAAACATGTCTCTCAGACCACAGTGCAATCAGATTAGACTATAGGATTATGAAATTCACTCAAAAACGTACAACGACATGGAAACTGAACAAACTGCTCCTGAATGACTGCTGGATAAATAATTAAATGGAAGCAGAAATAAAGATGTTCTTCAAGAACAATGAGAACAAAGACACAACATACCAGAATCTCTGGGACACATTTAAAGCAGTGTCTACAGGAAAATTTACAGCACAAAATGCCCATATGTGAGGTGAGCAAAGATCTAAAATCGATACCCTATTGTCAAAATTAAAAGAGCTAGAGAAGCAAGATCAAACAAATTCAAAAGCTAGCAAAAGACAAAAAGTAACTAAGATCAGAGAAGAACTGAAGGAGATAGAGGCACAAAAAAACCCTTCAAAAAAGCAATAAATCAAGGAGCTGGTTTTTGGAAAAAATCAACAAAATAAATAGACTGCTAACCAGAATAATAAAAAAGAAAAGAGAGACGAATCGAACAGATGCAATAAAAAATAATAAAGGGGATATCACCACTCAGTCCATAGAGATACAAACTACTATCAGAGATTACTACAAGCAACTCTATGCAAATAAACCAGTAAATCTAGAAGAAATAGATAAATTGCTGGACACTTATATGCTTCCAAGACTAAATCAGGAAGAAGCTGAAACCCTGAATAGACCAGTAACAAGGGCTGAAGTAGAGGCAGCAATTAATAACCTACCAACAAAAATTGTTCGAGGTCGAGACAGGTTCACAGCCAAATTCTACCAGAGGTACAAAAAGGAGCTGGTAGCATTCCTTCTGAAATTATTCTGAACAATGCAAAAAGAGGGAATCCTCCTTAACTCATTTTATGAAACCAACATTATCCTGATATCAAAACCTGGCAGAGATACAACTAAAAAAGCAAATTTCAGGTCATTATCCATGATGAACATCAATGCAAAAATCTTGAATAAAATACTGGCAAACCTGGCAAATCAGAAAGCTTATTCATCATGATCAAGTCAGATTCATCCTAAGGATGCAAGTCTGTTTCAACAAACACAAACCTATAAAAGTAATCCATCACATAAACAGAACCAAAGACAAAAATCACATGATTATCTCAATAGATGCAGAGAAGGCCTTCAACAAAATTCTACAGCCCTTTTTGCTAAAAACTCTTAATAAACTAGGTATCAATGGAACATATTTCAAAATAATAAAAGGTATTTATGACAAACCCACAACCAATATCATACTGAATGGGCAAAAACTGGAAACATTCCCTTTGAAAAGTGGCACTGGACAAGGGTTCTCTCTCTCACCATTCCTATTCAACATAGTATTGGAAGTTCTAGCCAGAGCAATAGGGCAAGAAAAATAAAGGGTATTCAATTAGGAAAAGAGGAAGTCAAATTGTCTTTATTTGCAAATGACATGATTGTATATTTAGAAGACCCCATCGTCTCAGCCCAAAATCTCATTAAGATGATAAGCAACTTGAGCAAAGTCTCAGGATACAAAATCGATGTGCAAATATCACAAGCAATCCTATACACCAATAACAGACAAACAGAAAGCCAAATCATGAGCGAACTCCTCATGATTTCACTCACGCTACAATTCACAATTGCTACAAAGAGAATAAAATATCTAGGAATACAACTAACAAAGGACATGAAGGACCTCTTCAAGGAGAACTACAAACTACTGCTTAAGGAAATAAGAGAGGACACAAACAGATGGAAAACCATTCCATGTTCATGGTTAGGAAGAATCAATAGTGTGAAAATGGCCATACTGCCCAAAGTAATTTATAGATTCAATGCTATCCCCATCAAACTACCATTAACTTTCACAAAACTGGAAAAAACCACCTTAAACTTCATATGGAACCAAAGAAGAGCCTGCATAGCCAAGACAATCCTAGCAAAAAGAACAAAGCTGGAGGCATCACTCTACCTGACTTCAAACTATACTACAAGGATACTGTAATCAAAACAGCATGGTACTGTTACCAAAACAGAGATATAGACCAATGGAACAGAACAGAGGCCTCAGAAATAACACCACACATCTACAACCATCTGATCTTTGATAAACCTGATAAAAACAAGCAATGGGGAAAGGATTCCCTGTTTAATCAATGGTATTGGGAAAATAGGCTAGCCATGTGTAGAAAGCTGAAACTGGACCCCTTCCTTACACCTTATACAAAAATCAACTCCAGGTGGATTAAAGATTTAAACATAAAACCTAATACCATAAAAATCCTAGAAGAAAACCTAGGCAAAACCATTCAGGACATAGGCATAGGCAAGGACTTCATGACTAAATACCAAAAGCAATGGCAACAAAAGCCAAAATACACAAGTGGGATCTAATTCAACTGAAGAGCTTCTGCACAGCAAAAGAAACTATTAGAGTGAACCAGCAGCCAATGGGATGGGCAAAAATTTTTGCAATCTACCCATCTGACAAAGGGCTAATATCCAGAATCTACAAATAATTAAAACAAATATACAAGAAAAAAAACAAACAACCCCATCCAAAAGTGGGCAAAAGATATAAACAAACACTTTTCAAAAGAAGACATTTATTTGGCCAACAAACATGAAAAAATACTCATCATCACTGGTCATTAGAGAAATGCAAATCAAAACCACATTAAGATACCATCTCATGCCAGTTAGAATGGTGATCATTAAAAAAACCTGGAGACAACAGATGCTGGAGAAGATGTGGAGAAATAGGAACCCTTATACACTGTTGGTGGGAGTGTAAATTAAATTAGTTCAACCATTGTGGAAGACAGAGTGGTGATTCCTCAAGGATCTAGAAATAGAAATACACTTTGACCCAGCAATCCCATTACTGGGTATATACACAAAGGATTATAAATTGCTCCATTATAAAGACACATGCACATGTATTTTCATTGCAGCACTGTTACAATAGCAAAGACTTGGAACCAACCTAAATGCCCATCAAAGATAGACTGGATAAAGAAAATGTAGCACATATACACCATGGAATATTATGCAACCACAAAAAAGGATGAGTTCATGTCCTTTGCAGGGACATAGACAAAGCTGAAAACCATCATTCTCAGCAAACTGACACAAGAACAGAACGCCAATTACTGCATATTCTCATTCATAAGTGGGTGTTGAACAATGAGAGTACATTGACACAGGGAGGAGAACATCACACACTTGGGTCTGTTGGGGGGTGGGCTAGGGGAGGGTTAGCAGGGGGTGGGGAGACTGGGGATGGATAATTAGGAGAAATACCTAATGTAGGTGACGGGGGGATGGAGGCAGCAAACCACCATGGCATGTGTATACCTATGTAACAATCCTGCAAGATCTGCTCTTGTGCCCCAGAACTTAAAGTAAAATTAAAAAAAAAAATCCTTTTATAATGTTTAAAAAAAAAAAAAAAGAAAAGAAAGAAAACTGCAGAACAAAGAACACTATAGACCAAATATAGCTAACAGACATACAAAACTTCTACCTTGCAGCAGAATACACATTCTTCTAATATACACTTGGAACATTCCCCATTATAGATCAAATGTTAATTATAAAACAAGTCTTAGCACATTTAAGTATATCAATATCACTCCAAGTATCTTTTCCAACCACAAAAAATAAAACCTAAATCAGTAACAATAAAAAAATGGAAAATTTCACAAATACATAGAACCTGAATAACACACTCTTGAACAATTATTGGGTCAAAGAGAAAACCAAAACAGAATTCTAAAAACATTTTGAGACAAATGAAAATAAAAACACAGCATACCAAAACCTATGGGATAGAGGAAAATCAGTTCTTTTTCCAATGAAAAAAAAATGGCCAACAGGAATATGGAAAGATGCTCAAAATCACTAATCGGCAGTGAAATTCAAATCAAAATCATTAACAGATATCACCTCACACTTATTAGAAAGGCCATTATCAGAAAACAAAACATGTCACATTTTGGAGAGGATATGAACAGGGAATCTTTATACACTGTTGGTAAGAATGTAAATTTTTATAGCCATTATGGAAAACACTATGAAAATTCCTAAAATAAAACAGAATTAATGTGTGATTCAGCAACTCTTCTTCTAAGTATTAAGTCAGTGTCTTGATTTAAAAATATTAAATCAGTATTGTGCAGAAATATCTACATGACCATGTTCATTGCAGCATTATTCATAATAGGAAAGATATAAAAACGACCTACATTTTCATTGACAGATGAGTGGACACAATACACACACGTATATACACACACACACACACACACACACACAAACACACAATAGAATATTATTCACCTATTTAAAAAAAGAAAATCCTGCCTATGCAACAACGTGGATGAAACTTGAGAACATTATGCTAAGTGAAGTAATTCAGAAACAGAAAGACAAATAGTGGGTGATCTCACATGTATTCAGAATATAAAATACTAGAACTCATAGAAGCACACAGTTAAATGGTGGTTGTTAGGCATTAGGGGGTAGAGAAAATAAGGGAATGTCAAAGGATACAAAATTTCAGTTACGCAAAATGAATAAAGTCTGAGAATCAAATGTGTAGCAGAGCAACTATGGTCAACCATACTGTATTGTACACTTGAAATCTATTAAGAGGGTAGATCTTAAGAGTTCTTGGCCGGCATGTTGTCTCAGGCCTGTAATCCCAGCACTTTGGAAGGCCGAGGTGGGCAGGTAACTTGAGGCCAGGAGTCTGAGACCAGCCTGGCCAACATGAAAAAACCCTGTCTCTGCTAAAAAAAAAAAAATACAAAAATTAGCCAAGCATGGTGGTACACACCTGTAATCCCAGCTACTGGGGAGGCTGAGGCACAAGAATAATTTGAGCTCAGGAGGCAGAGATTGCAGTGAGCCCTCCAGCCTGGAAGACAGAGTGAAACTTTGTCTCAAAAAATAAACCTGAGGTCGGGAGTTCAAGACCAGCCTGACCAACATGGTGAAACCCCGTCTTAAAAAATAAATAAATAAAATAAAAATAACAATAAAAATTTTAAAAAGTGAGTTCTTAACACATACAGAGAAAAAGGTAACTATGTCAAGGGATGAATATGTTAAATAGCCTGATTTTGGTAATCGTTAACAATGTATAGCTGTGTCAAAGCCACAAATTTTACTCCTCAAATATATACAATTTCTATTTGTAAATTATACCCCAATAAAGGTAAGAAGAAAAAATAAACATGGAATACAGAATATCATTTATAACTATAAGGGATACAAAGTTTGGAGGTAGGAATAACACGGAGGAAATGTATTTAATTTTAGATATTGCTACTTTTTTAAAAGGCTGAATGGTATCCTATGGTATAAACAAGCCATAATTTAAATATTGACCAACTGTTGAATATTTTTCTTATCTCCACTTTTTCCATCGTAATAAATACTTTAATAAATGCCCCAGAACATAGTCTATATTATTTTATATTTTTTATAATAAATACTTTAATAATTGTCCTTGAGCATACAATCTTGATTATTTTGCAATTTCTGTAAAAAAGATATTTAAAGTATTATATCTGAAATAAAAGTCAATACCATTTATTTTTACTTTCACAGGCAAAAACCTGCTTCACAAATACACAGTCCCAACAGAAATAAAATATAGAAACATACATTTTCTCTCACTTTAACCAATAATTTATAGTGTTTCTATTTTTAATTTTATCCCAAATTACCTTTGTTAATCTTTTTCTTTACAAATTCTGGAATTTGAATTAGAAAGAGTTTACTTCACAATTATAGAATCTCTATGTTATCTTCTAAAGCTTTTTAAAATCTATTGTTTTTCAGTTGATTCTATTTGATTTCCTAGACAGACAATCATAACATCTGCAAATGAGGACTGTTACATCCCATCTCCCAATATTTTATCTACCAAAAATGTGTGTAATAATACTTAGATTACAAGGATCATCAGGACTCATAAATTGTAGCTTTGTGGCAAAGTTGTGGTGTTTGTTTTCAATCTGATGTTGAAATGTAATTCCCAATGTTGAAACGTAATCCCCAGTGTTGGAGGTGGGGCCTGACAGGAGGTGTCTGTGTCATGGAGGCAGATCCCTCATGAATATGTTGGCGTCCTCCCCACGGTAATGAGTAAGTTTTCACTCCACTAGGTCATGTGAGAACTGGTTGTTAAAAGAAGCCTGGCGCCTGCTCTACTCTCTTTTCTCCCCCTTCACTTTTTGCCATGAGCAAAAGCTTCCTGGGCCTCACCAGAGGCCAAGAAGATGCCCACTCTATGCAGCCAGCAAAGCCATGAGCCAAATAAACTTCTTTTCTTAATAAATTACCCAACCTCAAATATTTCTTGATAGCAACACAAAACAGACCAATACACATAGTATATTGAAGTAATTGATAACTGTAAAGTACTACATAGATGTCAAGTATTACATTTTTTTAGGATCACTTTAACAGATGACAATAAACGTGTGGAAAACTATATTAAATATGAATTATTTGTAGAAGAAACTAAAACATTTTTCATAAAAAGTATTTGGTAATTATAAAAAATTTCAATTAGGATATGAAATATTCTCATTAAATATATATTAAAATAATTTCTATTTATGTTTTATCAAATAATCAAATTATACTTAATAGCATTCTGACTAGAGATACAAGTCTATTTTTCTCATATTTATTTTGATGTATGGTGAAAGATAAAGATAAGGGAAATCAAACTTAAGGAAAAGTCATATTTAATAAAGAATGCAATTGCCCCTCAATTGGCACCCCCCTTAGAGAATAGGTCTTTTTAATTTTTAAAGGTTATTATCAGGGTTTATATAAATCAAAATGAAATATTTATAGCAAAAAAAATATTTCCTAAGAGTTGCTGCTGTCAAGTTCCTGGGAGCAAACTAAGAGGCACTGCAGGTGATAACCAGTGTTTCATTAGGAAATGTGAAAATTTGCTCTTTATTTAGGACTGAGTGAGATGTATGAATAAAAGACGAATAGATTCAGTGTTTTGTGAGGTATCATATTTAGAACAAAGTTCACTAGAGTATCACAAGAACCTATAAACTCAAAGCTTCCCATGCTGAAAATGATTTCTTAGTCTCAATCTCACCATCTTTAAAGAAGAAGTACACCTGTCACTATGTGATTGGGCTTTACATCATTTGTCAAAGCTGCACTTGAGTCTGGCAGAATGACATAAATATTTCACATCCTATCTACCAATAAAATGGGACGGAGGACTGGAATTAAGTTAATTCAAAACATGTTTAATTTCAATTTGATTAATATAAGCAAGATAATTGTTACATTCATTTTAATACATATTTTAATAGTTTATTTAAGTTCTTTTAATATAGGTAGGGGGAATTTTCCACTTAAGCTCTAACATCAATATTCCTCAAATTTAAAAATGATAAATTTTTCTATTTTTATTACATCATTTCATAAGGAATATTCACATACATAAAGACTTATGTAATGTTTAAATTATACTACATTTGGATACTAAATATCAAATAGCAATATTATTGTTTTTGTTTATTCAAAGAGACTAAAATTTTCATGTTAAGCCTAATGCAAATAAGAGCTGAGATTTTAATATATCTTACTTAAAAAAATGAAGCAGAGAATACAATTATTAAGATATATAGAATTAAACTTCATGATTAAACAATCTGATCTAATCAGCATATGGAGAACACTGCACGCCTAGTCCAGATTGCATATTCTTTACAAATATACAGAAAACCACCACCAAATTACACAATATGCGGGCCCCTAACACAAGTCTCATCAAACTTCAAAAAAAAAATTATACAGCATATTTTTTGACCAAGGCATTACTAAACTAGAAATCAAGACTAGAACAATTTTTTAAAATTTTCCTAGTATTTTGAAATTATGAAACAGAAAAAATCAATGGGTCAAAGAAAAACAATGTAAATTAGAAAATGCTTTAAAATTAGTTACACTGGAAAGACAGTATAAAAGATTGTGGGAGAAATCTAAAGATGTACTTTAACAGAAATTTATAGTTTAAGTGCATATGTTAAGTAAAAAGCAAGAGGAGAATGACATCATCAAGATGGCAAAATATAAAAATTTTACTTTTTTAAAATCTTTCCCCAATCTACTTTATTTTGATGATTCAAATGATATTCTTTTTATATTGCATATCTATTAGCATAGACTTATAGCTACTTTTTATAATTTTGTTATAAAAATTGTTTGTTACAGAAAGCCCCAGATCCTCCTTCTCCCACAGAGACACATAATTAACAACAATATGTGAGCCAATTGCCTTTCTGAGAAATTCAAAAACGAGTAAGAGGTTCTTGCAACCGAGATAAGAGGAAGCAACCTGCATCAAAACCCAGCAGGAAAATTTGTAGCATTCTCTTACCAGAGTCTATGGCATGAGTCAGAGAAAACTTTCAACTCCCAATTTCTCTCCAGGAAAGGAAAACAGTAGAATGTGTATACAACATTGTGATTTGGCAGGCTTCCTGAGAACTGTTTTCTGCTTTGCCTGAATCCAACTACTGGCAGTAGCAGGTGTGCCAGATTGCAGCTACTTAGAACAAATGCAATCAACCTGCCCCAGAGTCTGGAGCAGGCAGTAGCAGGTGTGCCAGACTGTAGCTACTCAGAATAAATGCAATCAAACTTCCCAGCAGCATATGCAGACACTAGTTGAAGCTCCAGTGCCATGGCTTACTATGGCACCAGAGACACTACATGTATCACAAACTCCAAAGAAAACTTCTGAGTAGAAACAGGCAAACATCCTCAACTAGGAGATTACAAGCACAAGCCCAAAGAGGACATATCACTAGAAAACATTTGAGAAGTCTCCAGAATCTCCAGGTGGGCTGATTTAAAAATAAAAACAAAAACAAAAAAATCCTCCCTGTGCAAATCCAGATCACAAAGTCTGGAAAAAGTGATTGATTATTTAAATGATAAAGTCCCAACAAAAGATAACAAGACATACAATGGTACAGGAAAACATGTCCCAGTCAAAGAAACAAGTTAAAAAGAGACTGCTTATGTACATGGGGGTTTTTATTATATTATCAGCAGATTTCTCTGCAGAAACCTTATAGGCGAGAAGAGAATGAGATGATTTATTTAAGCACTGAAAGAAAGAAGAAAAATCTGTCAACCAAAAATGGTATAGCCAGCAAAACCATCCATCAAAAACAAAGGTGAAATTAAGATTATCCCATGTAAAAGCTAATGGAGTTCATCACCACTAGACCTTCTCTATAAGAAATGCTGAAGGGAATCATTTAAGTTCAAGTGAGAGAATAATAAACAGCAACATAAAACCATATGAAAATATAAAATTCTCTGGTGAGAGCATACATATAGGCAAATATAGAATCCTGTAGTATTATAATGTAAGCATGTAAACTTTTGAATCAAGTGTAGAATTTTAAAAAACAAGATTATAAAAAGTAATAAGTCTATGCTAACAGACATGCAATATAAAAAGATGTCATTTGAGTCATCAATAAAATAAAGTGGATGGGGCAAAGATACAAAAAGAGTCAAGTTTTTATATGTGATTAAAGTTATTATCCATTTAAAATAGATTGTTACAACTTTAAGATTCTTTATGCAATTGCAATGATAACCACAAAGAAAATATCTACTGAATGTTCACAGAGAAAAATCAGAAGGGAAATTAAATGTGTCAACACAAAAACTAAACAAAACATAAGGCAGCAAGGAAGAAAAGGAAGAACAAAAAGTTACAAGACAAAAGCCCAATGCCAGTGGTAAGTTCTTTCCTATTAGTATTTACTTTAAATGCAGATGAATTAAAGGCCCCAATTTAAAATTATAAATTGGATGAATGGATTAAAAAACCTTCAACCAAGATCCAGTTACATACTGTCTACAAGGAACTCAGTATAAACCAAGGAATGCATACATTGGTTAAAAGTGAAATAAAAAAGGATAGTTCATGCTAACAGGAACCTAAAAAGAGCAGAGGTAGCCATATTTACAATAGAGAAACTTTAAGACAAAAACTATCACAGGAGCCAAAGAAAAACATTATTTTAATGTAATGAAAGAAGCTAAATTAATCAGTAAGATATAATTAATAATGATAAATATATATACACCTAACATTAGAGCTTCCAAATATGTGAAGCAAACATTGGCAAAACTGAAGGGAGAAACAGCAACATAATAATAATAAGAGACTTCAATACATTTTCAGTTGTGGACAGAACAAGGAGACAGAGCATCATAAGGGACACAGAGAATATGAACAACACTACAGAGCCCTTGTACCTAACAGACATAAAGAGAATGCTCCACAAACAACAGCAGAACACACATTCTTTTCAAGAGCCCATGGAACACTCTTCAGAATACACCAATGTTACAGACAAAATAAGTCTTTAAAAAGTTAAGAAGGCCGGGCGCGGTGGCTCACGCCTGTAATCCCAGCACTTTGGGAGGCCGAGGCGGGTGGATCACGAGGTCAAGACATCGAGACCATCCTGGTCAACATGGTGAAACCCCGTCTCTACTAAAAATACAAAAATTAGCTGGGCATGGTGGCATGTGCCTGTAGTCCCAGCTACTCGGGAGGCTGAGGCAGGAGAATTGCCTGAACCCAGGAGGCGGAGGTTGCGGTGAGCTGAGATCACGCCATTGCACTCCAGCCTGGGTAACAAGAGCGAAACTCCGTCTCAAAAAAAAAAAAAAAAAAAGAAAAGTTAAGAAGATTTAAATTATACAAAATATCTTCTCTGACTATAATGAAATAAAACCAGAAATCGATAGCAGAAGAAAAACAGAAAAATCCACAAATATGTACAAATTAAAGAATACACTCTCCCATTAAAAATAGATAAAAGAAAAAAATTAAAAGAGAATTTAGAAACTCTGTGGAGACAAATGAAAATAAAAAACATGGCATGTAGCAAAAGCAGTAGTAAGAAGGAAGTTTATAGCAATAAAAATTGATAGCAATAAAATACAGCAATAAAAATATTTACTTCCATTAAAAAATAAAAGAATGTCTAAAATCAACAACCTAACTTCTAACTCAAGTAACTAGAAAAAGAAGAATCAGGTAAACTCAAAGTCAGCAGAAGGAAGTTTAAAATAATGATTAGACAAAGTATAAATGAAATAGAAAATAGGAAACCAATTTTAAGATAAAACCAATTGTCGTTTTTTTGAAAAAATAAGCAAAACCCTTAGCTAGACATAAGTGAAAATAAAAAGAAGATTCAAATAAATAAAACCATAAATGAAAAAAGAGACATTGCAACTAATGTCATAGAAATAAAAATGATTATGACAATACTATTCACAATTATAAGCCAACAAATCAAATAAATTAGATAAAATGGATAAATTTCTAAAAGCATACAACCTACTAAAACTGAATCATTAAGTAATTAAAAATTATGGAAAGACCTATAACTAGTCAGGAGAGCGAAACAGTAATCAAAAACCTTCAAAAAGGATATCACAAATTAGAATTCTACCAACTATTTAAAAAAGAATTAACAGTAATTCTCCTCAAATTTTTCCAAAGAATTGAAGAACAGAAAAAATTTCAAACTCATTTTGTGAGGCTAGTATTACTCTGATACCAAAACCAGACAAAGACACAAGAAAAAAATAAAATTACAGATCAATATACTTGATTAATATTGATGTAAAAATTCTCAACAAAACACTGACAGTCAAAATTCAGCAGCATATTGAAAGGATCATACATCATGACCAAGCAGGATTTACACCAGGAATGTAAAGATGGTTGAACATATGTAAATCAATCAATATAACACAACACATTAACAAAATGAGCATGAAAAACCACATGATCATCTGAATTGACACAGAAACAGAATATGACAAAATTTAATACCCTTTTATGTTTTAAAAAAATAATTCCAGAAAAAAAATCAACATAGTAAAAAGCCATATATAAAAGGCCACAGCTAACATTATAATTAATGGTGAAAGACTAAAAGTTTTTTTCCTCCAAGATCAGGAAAAAGACAGATACCCACTCCTACCACTACTATTCAACATACTACTGTATCTCCTAACTAGAGAAATCAGAGAATAACAAATAAAAGACTTCCAAATTAAAAAATAAGTAAAATCGTTTTTTGTTTGGTGATTATCTAATCTCATATGCAGAAAACCCTAAAGATTCTATGCACTAAGAATGATTAATGTGAAATAGAAATTAGGAAAATAATCTCATTTGCTGTATCCTCAAAAAGGATAAAGCATTTAGGAATAAACTTAACCAAGGAATTGAAAGACTCATATGTTGAAAATTACAAAATATTGCTAAAATAAATGACACAAAAAAATGGAAAAATAGTTCATGCTCTTAGAAGACTTAATATTGTTTAAATATCCATTATACTCAAAGCAATATATAGATTCATTGCTCTTCCTATTAAAACTCCTATAGAAGTTTTTACAGAAATATTTTAAAATCTTAAAATTCATATAAAATATTAAGAGACTCTGAATAGTCAAAAGAAAAATCCTGTAAAAGAAAATCAAATTTGGAATGCTTATTTCATGCTTTCAAGAAAAAAATACTACAAAGCAACAGTAGTTAATGGGTGCGGTACTGACATAAAGAAAGGCATTTAGACCAATGGAACAGAGTAAAGAGCCTAGAAATAAACTCCTGCATATATGGCCAAATAATTTTTGACAAGGGTGCCAAGATTACACAATGGGGAAAAAAATAGTTCTCCTAAAAAACAGTGCTGGGAAAACTAGATATCCACAGGCAGAAGAGTTTATATGGACCCATACCTTGTAATTTATATGGAAATTAACTTAAAATGGATTAAAGACTATTTAGGATTCAAGACCTAAAACTTTAAAACTTCCAGGAGAAAACATAGGGGAATGCTTCAGGACATCAGATTAGGTCATAGTTTTCAGATATGACACCAAAAGCATGACAACAAAAGCAAAAATAGACAAATGGAACTACATTGAACTTTAAAACTGCACTTCAAAGAAAACAGTCAGCAAAGTGAAAAGACAATGAAATGGGAGAAAATATTTGCAAACTTTATGTCTGATAAGGCGTTAATAACCAGAATATAGGCTGGGCGCGGTGGCTCACGCCTGTAATCCCAGCACTTTGGGAGGCCGAGGCGGGTGGATCACGAGGTCAAGAGATCGAGACCATCCTGGTCAACATGGTGAAACCCTGTCTCTACTAAAAATACAAAAATTAGCTGGGCATTGTGGCACGTGCCTGTAGTCCCAGCTACTCGGGAGGCTGAGGCAGGAGAATTGCTTGAACCCGGGAGGCGGAGGTTGCGGTGAGCCGAGATCACGCCATTGCACTCCAGCCTAGGTAACAAGAGCGAAACTCCATCTCAAAAAAAAAAAAAATAAATAAAAAAAATAACCAGAATATATAAGGAACTGCTACAACTCAACAGCAACAACATAAAACAAATAACCCAATTAAAAGATGGGCAAAGGACTTGAATAAATAATTCTCTAAATAAGATATACAAATGATCAATAAGCAATGAAAAAATGTTTTATATAACTCATCATAAGAGAAATGCAAATCAAAATGACAACGAGATATCACCTCAAACCCACTAGAATGGACACTATCAAGAGAACCAAAAATAACAATTGTTGGTGACTCTACATAGAAATTAGAACCCCTGCAAACTGTTGGTAGGAATGTAAATTTCTATAGCCATTATGGAAAACAGTATAGAGGTTCTTCAAAAAATTAAAAAGGTAATCACCACATGATCCAGCAATTCTACTTCTAGATACACATCAAAAATAATTCAAAGTATAATCTATAAGAAATTTTGCACTCCCATGTTCACTGCAGTTCATCGCACTCCCATGTTCATTGCATTCTTAAAGAATCACACTTAGAAGAGCTAGGAAAACAAGAAGAAACCAACCCCAATGATAGCAGAAGAAATAACCACAATCAGAGCTGAACCAAAAGAAACTGAGACATGAAAAACCATGCAAAAGGTCAACAAAACCAGTTGTTTCTTTGAAAGAATAATAAGACTGATAAACTGCCAACTAGACTAATAAAGAGAAACAGAGATTATCCAAATAATCACAATCAGAAATGACAGAGAAGACATTACCACTGACCTCACAGAATACAAAAAACCCTCAGAGACTATTACAAAGACCTTTACTGACACAAATGAGAAAACCCAAAAGAAATGGAAACATACCACTTCCCAAGACTGCACTAGAAAGAAACTGTAGCCCTGAAGACATACTAATAATGAGTTCTACAACTGAATCAGTAATAATGAGCCTATCAACTGAAAAAAGACCTAGACCAAGCAAATTCACAGTGGAATTTGATCAGATGTATAAAGAGCTGATTCCATTTCTGGTTTCTACTAAAATTATTCCAAAAAACCAAGAAGGAGGAATTCCTCCCTAACTCATGCTATGAGGCCAGCATCATTGTGATACCAAAATCTGGCAGAGACACAACAAAAAAAGAAAACATCAGGCCAGTATGCTTGATGAATGCAAAAATCTTCAACCACATACTAGCAAACCAAATCCAACAATACGCAGTCTCACACTCACACACACACACACGCTAATTCACCACAATCAAGTAGGCTTTATCGCTGGGATACAAGATTGGTTCAACATATGCAAATCAATAAATGTGATTCATCACATAAATAACTAAAAACTAAAACCACATGATCATCTCAATAGACACATAGAAGGTTTTCAGTAAAATTCAATATCCCTTTATGTTAAAAACTCTCAAACTAGGCATTGAGTTTACATATCTTAAAATACTAAGAGCCATCTATGGCAAACCCATGGTCAACATCATACTGAACGGGCAAAAGCTGGAAGCATTCCCCTTGAGAGATGAAACAACACAAGGATTCCCATTCTCACCATTCCTATTCAATATAGTTCTGGAAATAATAACCTGAGCAACCAGGCAAGTGAAAAACATAAAAGGCATCCAAATAGGAAGAGAGGAAATAAAATTATCCTTATTTGCAAATGATATAATTTTATGGCTAGAAAACTCCACAGTCTCTACCTCAAAACTGGATCTGATAAACAAATTAAGCAAAGTTTTAGGATACAAATCAGTGCATTTCTATACACTAAGAATATCCAGGTTAACTGCCAAATCGAGAACCAATCTCATTCTCAATAGCCACAAAAAGAATAAAATATCTAGGAACACAGCTAACCAGGGAGGTGAAAGATTCCTACGACAACAATTACAAAACACTGTTGAAAAAAATCAGAACAAATGGAAATCAGAGATGACATAAAAAATGGAAAACCATTCCATAATCATGGATAGGAAGAATCAATATTGTTAAAATGGTCATACTGCCCAAAGCAACTTACAGATTCAATGCTATTCCTATCAAACTACCATGACATTTTTCATATAATTTAAAAAAAAGAATCTAAAATTAATATGGAACCAAAAAAGAATGTAAATATCCAAAGCTAAAAGAACAGAGCTACAGGCATCCCATTACCCAACTTCAAACTTTACTGCAAGGCTACAGTAACCAAAACAGCATGGTATTGGTAGCAAAACAGACATATAAACCAATGGAACAGAATAGAGAGCCTAGAAGTAAATTCACACACCCATGTACGACCACATGATCTTCAACAAAGCTGGCAAAAATAAGTAATGGAAAAAGGATCCCCTACCTGAAAAATGGTGCTGGGATAATTGGCTAGCCCATACACACAAGATTGAAAGTGGATCCCTTCCTTTCACCACGTACAAAAATCATCTCAAGATGGATTAAAGGCTTAAATGTAAGATCTAAAACTATAAAGACCCTGGAAGAAAACCTAGGAAATACCATTTCAGACATAGGCACTGGCAAATATTTCAGGATGAAGATGCCAAAAGCGTTTGTAACAAAAATTGACAAATGGGATGTAATTAAGCTAAAGAGCCTCTGAAAATTAAAAGAAACTCTCAACAGAGTAAACAGACAACCAACAGAATAGGAGAAAATGTTTGAAAACTGTGCATCTGACAAAGGTCTAATGTCTAGAATCTATAAGAAACAAATTAACAGGCAAAAAAAAAAAATCCCATTAATAAGTGGACAAAGGAAGTGAACAGATGCTTTTCAAAAGAAGACAAGGCCAGATGCAGTGGCTCACGCCTGTAATCCCAGCACTTTGGGAGGCCAAGGAGGGTGGATTACCTGAGGTCAGGAGTTTGAGACCAGCCTGGCCAACATGGTGAAACCCCATCTCTACTATAAAAATATACAATTAGCCGAGCATAGTGATGTGTACCTGTAATCTCAGCTACTCTGGAGGCTGAGGCAGGAGAATCACTTGAATTCGGGAGGTGGAGACTGCAGTGAGCCGAGATCACATCACTGCACTCCAGCCTGGGTGGCAGAGTGAGACTCCATCTCAAAAAAAAAAAAAAAAAAAGAGAAAAAGACGACAACGACAAAGAAGCAGCAAACACACAGCCAAAAAGCACATGAAAAAAAATGTTCAGTATCACTAATGATCAGAGAAATGCAAATCAAAACCATAATGACTATTATAAAAAAGTCAAAAAGTAACAGATGCTGGCACAGTTGCAAAGCAAAACACATATATAACGCTGCTGGGAGTGTAAATTAGTTCAACCATTGTGGGAAGCAGTTTGGCAATTTCTCAAAGAAATTAGAACAGGCAGGGCATGGTGGCTTATGCCTGTAATTCCAGCACTTTGGCAGGCCAAGGTGGGTGGATCATGAGGTCAAGAGATTGAGACCATCATGGCCAATATGGTGAAACCCCATCTCTACTAAAAATAAAAAATTAGCTTAGTGTGGTGGTGTGCACCTGTAGTCCCAGCTACTCGGGAGGCTGAGGCAGGAGAATTGCTTGAACCTGGGAGATGGAGGTTGCAATGAGCTGAGATTGTACCACTACACTCCAGCCTGGCGACAGAATGAGACTCAGTCTCAAAACAAACAAACAAACAAAAGAACTACCATTTAACCTGTTAATCACATTATTGGCAATATACCCAAAGGAATATAAATTGTTCTACCAAACAACATGCATGTTTCCCACAGCACTATTCACAATACCAAAGACATGGAATCAACCTAAACGTCCATCAGGAGTAGACTGGATAAAAAAATGTTGTACACCCATGGAATACTACACAGCTACAAAAAGTATAAGATTATTTCCTTTGCAGCAACATGGATCCAGCTGGAGGCCATTATCCTAAGTGAACTAATGCTCAAACAGAAAACAAAATGCCACATGTTCTCATTTATAAGTGGGAGCTAAACCTTGAGTATACATGGACACAAAGGTGGGAAGAATAGACACTGGGGCCTACTTAAGAGTAGAGGGTGGGAGAAGGGTGAGGGTGGAAAAACTCCTACTGGGAATTTTGCTTATTACCTGCATGATGAAATAATCTGTACACCAAACTCCCACAACATCCTATTTACCTATATAACAAATGTGTGCATGCACCCCTCAAACTAAAATAAAGTTAAAAAATAATGATAATAAAGTTAATAATTGGTCCTTCGTAAAAACTAGTAAAATCTATAAATTTCTAGAAAAATGATAGAAAAAAAGAGAAAACCAAATCATCAATATCAAGAATGAAGAAAAGACATCACTAAAAGTCATGCTAAAAATACAAGGAGGTCCAAAACCTATATGTGGATGTTTATAGCAGATTTATTCATAGTTGCCAAATCTTGAAAATAAGATGTCCCTTGATAAGTGAATGGATGTGGTGCATCCAGGCAATGGAAGCATTAAACAGGGGGGCTATTTAACCCACAAGAATACCTGGAGAAACTTTGAATGCTCATTACTAAGTTAAAGAAGCCAAATCTAAACTACCACGCACAGTCTATGATTCCACTTGTATAACATTCTAGAAAAGGCAAAGCTGTGGAGATGGTAAGAGATCAGTGGTTTCCAGGGATTAGCAGGAGAAAGGAATGAACAGGCAGAACACAAAATATTTTCAGAGCAGTGGAACTATTTTGTATGATACTACAATGATGGATGTAGATCATTATACATATGTAAAAGCCCAAACATTGTAAAGAACCAATATTGAACCCCAATGTAAACTTGGACTTTGAATGATAATGATGTGTTAATATAGGTTCATTGATTGTAATAATTGTACCACTAAAGTGTGAGATGTGTGAAGTTTTGCATTTATGTAGGAGAGGGGCTCTATGGAAAATCCCTGTACTTTCCACCCAATTTGCAGTGAACTTTAAACTCTAAAATGGCACACATTTACCCATGCAACAAACTTCCACATCCTGCACATGTACCCCAGAACTTAATTTAAAAAACGAATTAATTTTATAAAAAATAGCATAGGCCGGGCGCGGTGGCTCACGCCTGTAATCCCAGCACTTTGGGAGGCCGAGGCGGGTGGATCACGAGGTCAAGAGATCGAGACCATCCTGGTCAACATGGTAAAACCTCGTCTCTACTAAAAATACAAAAATTAGCTGGGCATGGTGGCACGTGCCTGCAGTCCCAGCTACTCGGGAGGCTGAGGCAGGAGAATTGCTTGAACCCAGGAGGCGGAGGTTGCGGTGAGCTGAGATCGCGCCATTGCACTCCAGCCTGGGTAACGAGCGAAACTCCGTCTCAAAAAATAAATAAATAAAATAAAAAAATAAATAAATAAATAAATAATAGCATATAATGAGAAGAAATCATGAAAATGTAGATTAAAATAGTCAAATTTCTTGAAAAACTTTTACCAAAACTAGCAGCAAACAATATCATTTATTTGTGCTAAATTTATTAAAGTAATTCAATCCATAAATAAAGAACAAGCCACAGCCAATTCAATAAAATATATGGAAGACCTCTACACAGAAAACTATAACAATTACTGAGTAAAATTTTAAAAGTCTTAAATAAATAGAGAGCTAAACCAAGTTATTGATTAAGGAGATTCAATATTTAAAAATGTCAGTTCCCTTCTAATGTTCTTTTGATTCGACATATTTCTAATCAAAATCCTTATATGTATTCTGTGATAAGCAGATTTTAAAACTTATATGGAAAGTCAAAGAACCAAGAATGACTAAACGAGTCCTAAAGAAGAGCAAAGCTGGAGAATTTCCTATCTAATATCAAGACACAAACCTACAGTAATAAGACAGTGTGTTATTAGGACAAGGTTTGAGAGAAATGTGTTACTGGAAAGTAACAGAGAGTTCAGTAACAAATTCACACATATATGGCCACCAGCCTTATCATCTAGGTAGTATGGCAGGCCAGTGAGAAAAGGATACCTTTTTTTTCTCAATAAATGGTGCTGGAGAAGTTGGATATTAAATGGCAAAAAGGAAGTAAACTTGACCCCTATTTTACATCATATTCTCAAAACACAATTCCAGGTGAATTTAATTTTAAATGTGCAAGGCAAACCACTAAAGTTTTAGAAGAAAATACAAAACAATACCTTTGTGACTTTGGGACTTGGAAAGATTTCTTAAACTGAACACAACTACTAACCACAAAAAGAAAACCTATTCAATACTGTTAAAATTATGATTCTCTAGGTTCACCAAAAGACATCATTATGAGAGTGAAAAGGTACAGAGGAATCTACATACGTAAATTTATAAATATGTACTTGTATGTGTCAATACATATGTATCTCAAAATTATAAAGAACATATATAAAGATCATCTAATATACAACTGGACAAAAGACATGATGAAAAGCTACTTAACAGAAGAGTATATTCAAATGGCCAAATGTGCCCATTATCTTTAATCATTAAGGAAATGCAAATCAAAACCACAATGAAATACTACCATGTACTTGTAGTATTAATATGTATTTGTAGTATTATTAATACTACAAATATTAATACTTGTAGTATTAATAATACTAATATGAAACATACACACATAACACTAGCAAAAATGTCAAGGATTTGGAGCAACTAAATACCTTGTACATTGCTGTTGGGAATCCAAATTGATAAAATATATTGGGAAACTAGTTTTGGTTTATACGAGCTCTAAAGTATGATGTGGAAATTTTAATCTTGGTAAATACCCAAATAAGTGTATGTATACTCATAGAAGCTTTATTTATGCTAATCATTTAAATGAATGCTAAACCTAGCATAAATAATTCAAGATGACAGAAATCTGAATATTGATGATTTTGGGAAGAGTACATAATGTCAGGTAGAGACATGAGAGAAATTTCTGTGATGCTGATAATTTCCTATATCTTCTGCTAAGTGATGTTTATGCTAGTGCTTTTACCTAATAATTAATTTTAGATCTACATATCTTATGCAATTTATACTTTAATAATAAAAATTGATGCCCCCCCCAAACAAAATGAGATAGCAAGTTAAAACTTTCCTTACAGAATTACAGTTTTACTTATCATCAATACCTGGTTTAGAATGCCAGGTGGTTCTAAACTCCAATCCCTTAGAGCTATACATAAAAGAGACCTAATTTTAAAAAGGTTTATAGACTAATTAGTAAATTATGTAAACTCCAATTTATATTTTCTAAGGGTTTAACTATTCTTTGTTGTCTCATTAATATGTAAAAATATAGCATTTTCATCATTAACTTTTATTAACCCATGTTTGCCTCTATGTCGATAATATGAACATAGTAATGTGAATGTATTACATTTACAAATATTTATATGCAGTTAATATCTAATAGAATTCAGAAAAGTCTGACATTTTTAAAAACTTATAAACAGTGTGAAGAAAAAAATTTTTTTTTTTTTTTTGAGACAGAGTCTCACTCCCTCACCAGGCGCCAGGCTGGAGTGCAGTGGCGCGACCTCAGCTCACTGCAACCTCCGCCGCCCGGGTTCAAGCAATTCTCCTGCCTCAGCCTCCCGAGTAGCTGGGACTATAGGCACGCGCCACCAAGCCCAGCTAATTTTTTTTGTGTATTATTAGTAGAGACGGGGTTTCACACCATGTTGACCAAGGATGGTCTCGATCTCTTGACCTCGTGATCCACCCGCCTCAGCCTCCCAAAGTGCTGGGATTACAGGCGTGAGCCACTGCGCCCGGCGTGAAGAAATTATTTTTAAAATTCCCATTTTCGTCACTACCCAGTTACTAAACTGGGAAAAAAATTATTATTTCTAAACTATAGACACAATAGTGCTTTGAGCTTGAGCTTCTCAATCTCTCTGTTGGGTAGGTAAGTTATCAGAAATCAACAGCCTATTTTAGATAGTCACTGAGGTTGGTTCTAATTCTAACACACTAATTTAAATGTAAATTCGAAAGGATTCCTTGAAAGAGAGCATCTCTATCAGTCTTTTTATTGCTGCCTGATATGGAGACTGCCTCATTTCCTTCATAATTTGCTTGAATGATTAAATTAGAAATTAATTTAAGACAGGTAGCCGGGCGCGGTGGCTCACGCCTGTAATCCCAGCACTTTGGGAGGCCGAGGCGGGTGGATCACGAGGTCAAGAGATCGAGACCATCCTGGTCAACATGGTGAAACCCTGTCTCTACTAAAAATACAAAAATTAGCTGGGCATGGTGGCACGTGCCTGTAATCCCAGCTACTCGGGAGGCTGAGGCAGGAGAATTGCTTGAACCCAGGAGGCGGAG
>PVKV010022352.1:0-35565 GCA_004027835.1 Alouatta palliata
TGTTTTTTCTAATATATTAGAAACAGTATAACCAGGCCAGACATGGTGGTTCATGCCTCTAATCCTAAGGATTTGGGAGGCTGAGGCAGGGGGCTTACTTGAGGCTAGGAGTTCGAGATCAGCCTGGACAACATACCAAGACTCGGTCTCTACCAAAAATTAAAAAATTAGCCAGGCCTGGGGGCTCATGAGGATCTCTTGAGCCCAGAAGTTCAAGGCTGCAGAACTCAATGTGGTAGGGGAAATTCTGGTCTCCCCTGGTCACTTGGAGCCTCACGAATCTCCAGCCTGGAGCGTGACCCACCCTCTTCTCCTGAGGCCCCTTGCTGGAGGGTTTGGAAGTCGCTATTGGTTTATAAGTGGGATTGGTGCTCATTTGGGACTGAGTCCACTCCCATGAGAGCTGGTCATTTGCACGCCATCATCTGAAAGCTTGCTCTCTCTGTGTACCATCTGCTCCTTTATTTGCTTAACCATTTTCTTTTAAATTTACTTCCTTCTCTATCCTTATATTTATTTTAATTGGAAACTTTCTCTATCTTAAGTGAAAAATTATCTTCACTTGCCATAAATAGATGGCAATTATAAATATAAATACAAGCAAAACAGTATTACCACATTCTAGCTAGATGCTTGGGCCTGCCGAAGGTGCTGGGGCTGGGGTCTGCTCTCTGTGGTTAAAGGGGAGATTGGCAAGGGCCAGAATACATTAAGGACACTGGGGGCTGTGCGTGGTGGCTCCCGCCTGTAATCCCGGCACTTTGGGAGGCCAAGGCGGGTGGATTGTTTGAGCCCAGGAGTTCAAGACTAGATACTACTGGGTAACATGGTAAAGCCTCGTCTCTACCCCCATCCCCCCAAAAAAGAAAACAAAGCCAGGCGAGGCTCAGTGGCTCACATTTGCAATCCCAGCACTTTGGGAACCCAAAATGGGTGGATCATCTGAGGTCAGGAATTCGAGACCAGCCTGGCCAACATGGTGAAAACTCGTCTCTATTAAAAATTTAAAAAAATTAGCCAGGCAAGGTAGTGAGCACCTGTAATCCCAGGTACTCAGGAGGCTGAGGCAGGAGAATCGCTTAAACCCAGGAGATAGAGATTGCAGTCAGCCGAGATCATACCACTGCACTCTAGCCTGGGCTACATGAGTGAGATTCTCTCTCAAGACAAAATAAAACAAAACCCCAAATAAAAAATTAGACAGGCATGGTAGCACACGCTTGTAGTCTCAACGACTTGAGAGGCTGAGGTGGGAGGACCGCTTCAGCCTGCAAGGAATAGGCTGCACTGAGTTGAGATTGCACCACTGTACTCCAGCCTGGGTGATAGAACCCAGTGTGGTGGGGGAAATCCTGAAACCCATGATCCCCATGGCCTCCAAGATCTCAGCTCACCACAGCTTCGACCTCCTGGGCTCAAGAGATCTTCCTGCCTCAGTCTCCCAAGTAGCTGGGACTACAGGTATGCACCACCAAGCCCAGTTAACTTTTTGTATTATCTGTAAAGAAGGGGTCTTGCCATGTTGCCCAGGTTGGTCTCGAACTCGAGCTCAAGTGATCTGCCTGCCTTGACCTCCCAAAGTGCTGGGATTACAGGCGGGAGCCACCACACCCAGCAAAACACAGTTTAAATGGTCTCGTTGTTTTCTTTCGCAAGGATAGACAATAATTTAACAAACCCTTTTTCAATCAACATATTATAGTTTGTTCCAGTTTTTTTCTATTTTCTTTTTGTAGAGACAGAGTCTCGCTGTGTTGCCCAGGCTAGTCTCAAGCTTCTGGGTTCAAGAAATCCTCCTCCCTCAGTGTCTCAAAATGCTGGAATTACAGGCATGAGCCACTGTGACCAGCCTGTTCCGGGTTTTTATTATTTAAATGAAACCATACTGAACACTAGCACATTAAGGAAGAAAACAGGGTGTAGTAATTGCCAGGCACACAGCAAATACTTAACCATTGTTCCTTGTTTATTTAATGGGGAGATTAGAAGCAAAACTGATCCCTGTCCCAAATAAAATTAATCATTCTTGGAGAGCCGATGTCATTCAGACAGAGACTATCAGCACTAGATTCTCATGTGGGACCTTGGCCAAGACTCCCACACACCATCCATTTGTCAACTGACCCATAGAACCGCTTTTCTCTAGACCCCAAGTTATCTTCGGAGGAGCTGCCGGCATTCCAGCAACCTCAGTGCTATTCTGGGGCTCTAAAGGGGTGTGGGCGTGGGAAGGAAGGGAAACGTTCCACAATCCTGTCCTGGTGTTTTCAAAAGAGATTAACCTTGAACACTGAGGCACATCTAGCACAGAAGAAAAAGTGTTTCTGGAAGCACAGTGTCCTGCCCAAGAATTTTGTTTTGAGCGGTCCTGTTCTCAAGACTCTGTATGTTTCTTGGCCATTGGCTGGATGATTTTGATCAATATCAATCGCTCGCCAGAGCAACCCTTCCAGGAAGAGCCTGAGTAAATTCACTGCCTGAATCACTGCCCCTCCCGCCACCCCTGCCCACATGTTCCTGATGAGGCCAACATCTCTACCTTCAGCTCCAAGTATCCATTCTTAGGGACCATAATTAAACCACCCTGTGCTTTCCACAACGCTGACAGTGCTGCATAGCTCAGGAATGTACATTTCAACCTAAGCCAACCAGAGTCAATGACACTCCATTCAGGAACTTAAGCAGGAATCTACTCTGTTCTTTGAACGGAAACCCAAAGGATGTAAGAGCTGGCACCTAGCCATGTTGCTGTCAACAAGCTGCATCCTATATAGAGACAACGTGGTCGAGAGAGATGGAAGACAAGAAATTAGGTTCTAGAAAAATATTCTGAGCATCTACATCTCACTGTACCTGAAGCCTGTATTCCTGAACCTTTTTTTTTCCTTTTTTTTTTTTTTTTTGAGATAGAATCTAGCTCCATCTCTGAAGCTGGAATGGAGCAGTGTGATCTCGGCTCATGGCAACCTCTGCCTGCTGGGTTCAAGTGATCCTCCCACCTCAGCCTCCCAAGTAGCTGAGTCTACAGGTGTGTGCCACCATCCCTGGCTAATTTTTTCTGTATTTTTAGTAGAGACAGGGTTTCACCATATTGACCAGGTTGGTCTCGAACTCCTGACCTAAAGTGATCCGTCCACCTTGGCCTCCCAAAGTGCTGGGATTACAAGCATAAACCACCACGCTCAGCCTCCCTAAACTTTTCAACATTGTGAGTTAATTATTTTCCCTTTGGTTTAAGCCAGCTTGGGTCACTTGCAATGAAAATGGTCTTAGTTGTACAGCACTTTTCTTAAACACAAACCACCTAGAATAAAATTCATTTTCCTCCTGGTTTTTTTTTAAAGGAAGGTGGGGAATTTAGAGAGCAGAAATTTGTCCTGACTGGAGGAGAATTCCTAACAGATTCCACTGGTACCCAGGCAGGCCACCCCACAAACTCAAGGTGTGAAGCTTACATAGCTGCTCCTCCTCACTGAAACCCATGATCCCCATGGCCTCCAAGGTTTCCTGGAACATCTCATCATCCTGGGCTGCAGGGATGGGCACGAAGCCATTGGAGAGGAAGGTGTAGTTGTTGAAGCCCTCCAAAAGCAAGTCACCTAGAAGGAGAGGAAGAGGGGCCAGGGTCAACAAGACACACTTCTAATTTCAACATGACACGGATCTCTGGTCAAGGGTCTGGGCATCATATTCCTTTCCCTTTCTCGACGCTTGGACCGTTTAAAATCCTCATGGATCGTCATGTAGATAGCCTCACCAACCACTGCCAGCCTTGCACAATGGTGCGGGTTGTGCACTGCTCCAGTGACTGGCAGCTGATATCCAGCCTTAGTTCTACTTGCTAAGCCACAATCCCTGGCATGAAGTTGCATCTACCTGGAGGAAGGGATGCCTTTACCTCAATTGTCCAGAGGCCCCTGCCTTCAGAGACTAAGCTGTCACAACAGTTAGATCAATCTTTATTTACCTTTCTTTTTATTTTGTTGAGACGGAGTCTCCCTCTGTCATCCAGGCTGGAGTGCAGTGGTGCGATCTTGGCTCCCTGTAACCTCCGCCTCCCAAGTTCAAGTGATTCTCCTGCCTCAGCCTCCCAAGTAGCTGGGATCACAGGCATGCACCACCATGCCTGGCTAGTTTTTGTATTTTCAGTAGGTACAGGGTTTCGCCATGTTGGTCAGGGTGGTCTCCAACTGGGTGGTCTCCAACTCCTGACCTCAGGTTATCCACCCACCTCGGCCTCCCAAAGTGCTGGGATTACAGAAGTGAGCCACCACACCTATCCTTATTCATCTATTTATAAAATTTTTAGGCAGGAGAATCTCTTGAACCCGGGAGACAGAGGTTGCAGTAAGCCAAGATTGTGCCACTGCACTCCAGCCTGGGCGACCGGGTGAGTCTCCATCTCAAAAATAAAATAAAATAAAATAAAATAAAATTCAAACAGGCACATGAGTTTTAAAAATCAATCACCACCAAAGGTTTATAATGAAAAATACCATCCTCCTGTCCCATCCCTTCTCCAGCTCCTACTGTACTCCATAATACCTGCTTTTTCTCTCTTTTAGCTGCTTTTTTCTGGCAGTTACCACTACCTCTCTGTAGAATAGGCTTACTATATATACTAGCCATTATGTACTATATATAGTAGGCCAGGGGTTCCCCAACCCCCAGGCCTTAGACCAGTACCGGTTCATGTTAGGAACCGGGCCGCACAGCAGGAGGTGAGCGAGTGAAGCTTCATCTGAATTTACAGCCACTCCCCATCGCTGCTTCACTGCCTGAGCTCTGCTTCCCATCAGATCAGTGGCAGAATCAGATTCTCACAGGAGCCTGAACCCTATCGTGAACTGCGCATGCGAGGGATCTAGATTGCGCGGTCCCTACGAGAATCTAATGCTAATGATCTGTCACGGTCTCCCATCACCCCCAGATGGGACCGCAGGAAAACAAGCTCCCACGGATTCTACGTTAATAAGGTGAGTAATTATTTCATGATACATTACAATGTAATAATAATAAACTGCACAGTAAATGTAACACACTTGAATCATCCCCAAACCGTCCCCCACCCTGCCTGCCCAATCTGCGGAAACATTTTCTTCTAGGAAGCCAGTCCTTAGTGCCAAAATCAGGTCGGGGACAGCTGTAATAGGCTATTTCTGGATACGTCAAGTTTAGATAGTATCTAGTGACTTCCTGCTATGGTGGATGAAATGTAGCTTTCTTATACCACTTTCCTTTCCCCCAGCTATTTTTTTTTTCTTTTTGAGACAGAGTTTTGCTCTTGTTGTCCAGGGCTAGAGTGCAGTGGTGCGAGCTCGGCTCACTACAGCCTCTGCCTTCTGGGTTCAAGCAATTCTCCTGCCTCAGCCTCTCAAATAGCTGGGATTACAGGCACCCACCTCATTTTTTGTATTTTTAGGAGAGGCAGGGTTTCACCTTGTTGGTCAGGCTAGTCTCGAACTCCTGACCTCAGGTGATCCACCTGTCTTGGCCTTCCAAAGTGCTGGGATTACAGGCATGAGCCACCGTGTCCAGCCACCCCCAGCTATTGTGAGTTGAATCAGTACCTGAGGCTTATATCAGGGGTTGACAAATCTGGTCCCCTGTTGTTTTTGTAAATAAAGTTTTATTGAAACACAGCTGCTCCCATGTCCTTGTTTATTTCTCATGGCTGCTTTCTCACCAGGCAACAGAGTTGAGTAGCTGCAACAGAAACCATCTGGTCCTCAAAGTCTAAAGCATTTACTACTGAGCCTTTAGTGAAACAGTCTGCCAACTCCTTGTTTATATTATGACATTAGATACTGTTCTCTGTAAAACTGCATCCTATGATTACATTTCCTCTGTTGTTATTCACCTTCAAATTTATAATTACCTTTCTTTCTCCTGTACCATTTGCTTTTATTACACCCTCCAATACATCAAGGATCGTCTTCCAGATCAATCTTTAATAAGGGTGGATTTGGTTATATTTTGGAGAGACGTCAGCAAGATATTTTTCTTTTAAAACAAAGGTCTTTTATGGGTCAACTCACTTGGAAGCTGCTTGATAAACTCGAGACTAAATTGACTCAAGACAGCAGTTAACTCAATCTTTTGGATTAACTTAAATGCCTGATTGGTCAGGAGGATTGAGGTTATTGCCAAGACTTCATTATCCTTAGTATGGATACATTTAGAAGTATCTGGTTCTCTCTAAAAGCCTGACATCTTTCCAGTTCTATCATTGAGAATAAAGGGCCCCCAGGAATTTAGTTGTAAGCCCTATATTTGACCATTTCTGGAAGACCAGAGGCACAAAGCACAAAACTGGAACCCAAGTTACCAGACAACCAAACTCTTTTCTCTGATACCAAATAAAGAGAAGAGGAATGTAAACATTTTTCCCTGGCCCATTCCACAGGGTCCTGCACTGAAACTGCTAATGTACCATGTTTGCTGGTATACAGCATCCCTTCAGCATTCCCCCTTTACCCCAAATCGCTCCACCTCATCCCTACGCTCCAGAAAGCCAGCCATTAAGGAAATTCATGTTTATTTTTAGAGACTGAGTCTCACTCTGTTACCCAGGCTGGAGTGCAGTGATACAATCTCAGCTCACTGCAACCTCCACCTCCTAGGTTCAAGTGATTCCCCTGCCTCAGCCTCCCAAGTAGCTGGGATTACAGGCGTGCACCACCACACCTGGCTAATTTTTGAATTTTTTATTGAGACAGAGTTTCACTATCTTGACGAAGCTCGTCTCCAACTCCTGACCTCAGGTAATCCACCCTCCTCGGTCTCCCGAAGTGCTGGGATTACAAGGATGAGCCACCGTGCCCGACCCTGGAAATTTAAATAATGGATAATGCCATCCCCTAGTAGCCAAGCTTTGCAATACACTTCAACACAGTGAAGTGCTGAGCTCACACAGATCCTTTTGGTAACTGTCTTAACCAAAATAACTAACCTTGGCCGCAAAAGAGATGGGAAGCAAAGTCTGTCTTGTTCTCACAAAATTTTAGACTTAAAATTTATTACTAACATGTATGTAGACTCCACTACGTACAGATGGTCACTGATCTATTTCTTTTTTAAGCTGTGTGGTTTGTATATATTTTTAAGAGTTAGTAAACAACTGCATGTCCATAAATTATAACTTTCTACTGAAGTTTGGTATACAGTGTGTTGTATTTACATAACAAAATATTTTCCCTACAACAGAGGTCAGCAAACTTCTGCACACTTGTAAATAAAGTTTTTGTAAATAAAGCTTTATTGTAACACAGTGATGCATCTGAGCTCACTGATTTATGTGTTGCCTGCACTCATTGGTTTATGTGTTGCCTGTACTCATTGGTTTATGTGTTGCTTGTGCTCATTGGCTTATGTGTTGCCTGTGGTCACTGGTTTGTGTGTTGCCTGCGTTGATTGGTTTATCCGTTGCCTGCATTCAATGGTGTATGTGTTGCCTGTGTTCATTGGTTTATGTGTTGCCTGCACTCATTGGTTTATGTTCCCGTGTTGCCTGTATTCATTGGTTTAAGTGTTACCTGCGCTTATTGGTTTATGTGTTGCCGGCATTCGTTGGTTTATGTGTTGTCTGCATTCACTGGTTTATGTTCCTGTGTTGCCTGTATTCATTGGTTTAAGTATTGCCTGTGCTCATTGGTTTATGTGTTGCCGGCATTCGTTGGTTTATGTGTTTTCTGCATTCACTGGTTTATGTTCCTGTGTTGCCTGTGTTCATTGGTTTAAGTATTGCCTGTGCTCATTGGTTTGTGTGTTGCCTGTGTTGATTGGTTTATCTGTTGCCTGCATTCAGTGGTGTATGTGTTGCCTGCACTCATTGGTTTACGTTCCTGTGTTGCCTGTGTTCATTGGTTTAAGTATTGCCTGAGCTCATTGGTTTATGTGTTGCCGGCATTCCTTGGTTTATGTGTTGTCTGCATTCACTGGTTTATGTTCCTGTGTTGCCTGTGTTCATTGGTTTAAGTATTGCCTGTGCTCATTGGTTTATGTGTTGGCTACATTCATTGGTTTATGTGTTGCCTGCATTCGATGGTGTATGTGTTGTCTGCATTCACTGGTTTATGTTCCTGTGTTGCCTGTGTTCATTGCTTTAAGTGTTGCCTGCACTCATTGGTTTATGTGTTGCCTGCATTCGTTGGTTTATGTGTTGCCTGTGCTCACTGGTTTACCAACTGCCTGTGCTCATTGGTTTATGTGTTGCCTATGGCTGCTTTTGCATTACAATGGCAGAGTTGAATAGCTGTGACAGAAGCCATGTGGCCTGCAAAGCCTAAAAGATTTACTATCTGGCCTTCTACAGAAAAAGTACCCCTGTTCTACAAAGTCACCAGCACAACATGTATAATGAAAAGTGCTTAGTCCCGCTGCCCCTGCAAATTCCTTATAAAACCAGAATGCATCTTATATACTTACAAGTTTTATAAATTGGCAAGTTAGGCAAATGTCTTTCTCCCTTTCCTTGAAGGCATAGATTGTGTCTAGTTGGATTTGATGTTCTCTGGTCTAATTAGACATGAAGTCACATGGTGCTCAGTAAATGAGACTGACCGAACAAAAGCCACACTCGCTCACTGGGAGGAGATGAAGAACTGCTCATCTGTCACTCACAGACATAGGACTTTCTGGCAGGATCTGAGACTCCGTTTTAATAGCCAATCCGTGAACCCTGGATCCTGATGAAAGGAAGACTGAAACCACGCAATCACATGTCATTGCTACTCACTTTTCATCTTCTCCTTGGCTCCAGCAATCATGTAGTAAAAGATGTGAAATGTCCTCTCCTCTCTGGCTTGGCGAATGGCCCGTGATTTTTCCAGAAGATCTAGTTGGAGGGAGTTAGGGATTCTGGGGATACTGTGGGTGTTCCCCTTACAGAATTCTGGCTTTGCACCTCCATCCCTGTCATATCCAATTCACACGGGTTGACTTTCCAGTTCTGACCCAGGGATCGACAATGTCTAACTTGGACCATAGCCCTGTGGACAAATGGATGCAGAAAGAAGGGAGGGGAACAGAGTGAAAATAAAAAGCATAAAAAGACCCCAGGAAGATGGTAATGGTAACAAGATGTTATCCCAACAGCCATCACCAGCCATCTTCTTTAAAACAGAACACAAATTATGGCACCCTCTATGATTTATGATTCATTCCTATGTAAAATGATAAATATAAATTGTCTCACTTAAGACTCACAAAGTATCCTCAGAAATAAGTGCAACTATTAGTGCTTTCAATAAGGGGAAACTGAGGCTCAGAAAGGTGAAGTTCTTTCTCAAGATCATACAGCTAGAAAGTGGCAAAGCTGTCTTCCATGCCCTCTGTTCCAAGAGTGGGGTCTGATGGGACTGAGGGGAAGAGACTGTAAACACGTCACAGGGATTAATTTCAGGAGAGTTGCTCTGCCACGCGGGTGGCAGGAGGGAGAGTGGAGGGGAGGGCAGGTGAGGGTGGCATGGAGATCATGGGGTCCGGGGTGATGGGAGAAGGCAGCTGGGAGGCTGGGCTAGTGTACTGGGTGGAATTCCTCAGCCCTAAGCGTGATGGTGCAGAATAATGAGGCTAGATCAGCAGACCTTGCCTTCTTCTTCAAGTCCTAAACCCAGCTAGCAGTGCCTGGGCTGCCATAGCCCATGTCCAATCCGGAAAGCAGTGATTCTCAGACTTTCTCATGGTCCATCAGAATTCCTAGAGGGCTTATTCAAACCCAGCTTGCTGGGCTCCATCCTCTGACATTTGATTCAGCAGATCTGGGGCAGGGCCTGAGGTGTGTGTTGTATGTATACATACATACATATATATATATATATATATATATATATATATACACACACACACACACACACACACACACACACACACACACACACGAGACAGAGCCTTGCTCTGTCACCCAGGCTGGAGTGCAGTGGCACAATCTTGGCTCACTGCAACCTCTGCCTCCCAAATTCAAGTGATTCTCCTGGTTCAGCTTCCTGAGTAGCTGGGACTAAAGGTGAACACCACCATGCCTGGCTGATTTTTGTATTTTTAGTGAAGACAGGGTTTCACTATGTTGGCCAGGTTGATCTCAAACTCCTAACCTAAAGTGGTCTGCCCACCTTGGCCT
This sequence comes from Alouatta palliata, assembly GCA_004027835.1. Lineage (NCBI taxonomy): Eukaryota > Metazoa > Chordata > Mammalia > Primates > Atelidae > Alouatta > Alouatta palliata. The sequence continues at coordinate 10,121 of PVKV010022352.1, forward strand.
CCCAAAGTGCTGGGATTACAGGTGTGAGCTATCATGCCCGGCTGAGATGTGTATTTCTAAAGAGCTCCCAAGTGATGCTGATGTTGCTGGTTTGGGAAACATACTTTGAGAACCACTGATCCAAAAGGAAGGCTGAGGCCAGAAGGATGGGGCTATGCCTAAGGCTTGCTGTAAACACAGGAATGAACTGCTGAGAGGTGTCTGCAGGGGTGCAGGACAAGAGGGCCCTGGCTCTGGACTTGACCTAAGTCTGGCAGCCCTCCCAGCTGCAGGACAGCAATCCTGGAAGGTTTGGGCAGATTAAAGCAGAAAAGGTTAGGTTAACAGTAACACAACAGCCACCACCTATGTGATGCTCACTTGGGACCCAGCACGTGCCAAGGGCTGTGCACATTACTAGGCATATCATTTCATTTAACCACTGCACTGGCTCTGCAAAGTAGGTGTGATTACCCTCATTTTACTGAGGCAAAACTGAGGCCCAGAGAGCTTCCGTGATTTTCCGAAAGCCCCGCAGCTCAGACGAGTGCAGTGGAGAGGGGACCACTCCACAACCCACCCTCTTATCCAGGGCACATAACATGGACGAAGAGGACCACTGGGCACTGCCAGCAGACCTTGGGTGCAGAAAGAAGCTAAACCACCCCCCAGGTCCTATTCATCGCCAAGCATGTGTTCCAAAGGAAGGCGTGAACATGAGACACCCTTGAGGCCTAGGGCCACCTGCAAAGCTTCCAAGGTTGATCAGTCGCTGAACCCTACATCGTCCCTGCCATGTCCAGAAATTTCTAACTTGGTTCTACATCACCAGCTAGATTCATGAAAGACGCTCTACTTGTTCCTTGTGACAGCAGCATTCCTCTGGGTAAATTCTGTTTCACCAGTTTCCTACCTAAGAATGGAGCTGATCTCAGACTAACGCTCTAAGAGGACAACAGGTCCCAAATTCAGCCTCAGACAATGAACATGTTCACAGATCCATTTCAGCTGGCTCTTGCAATGACTGTAGTCCACCATGGCTATCCCCATTTTAAAAAATTATTTATTAGAGACAGGGTCTTGCTCTGTCACCAAGGCTGGAGTACAGTGGTGCAACCACAGTTGAATAAGAATGAAGTGAAGATCATATAAGAGACAGCATGCAGCCAGCCCCTCCTCTGTGCCTTGCATGACGCCTAGAGCTTTATGAGTTCATTCACTCTATTCTCACATTTCTATGAGGTGGGTACAATTCATTAGCATCCCCATTTTGCTAATGAGGCATAGAGAAGTGGAGTAACTAGCCCAAGGTCACTCAGCTAAAGGACAGGTCATCTGAGTGTCAAATGCAGGCCAGGCTGCTTGTTTGAGGTTCAGAGCAGGGGTCTGGTCCACATGTGTACACCCACTGTGCCACAATGCCTGCTGTGAAGGGGAAGATTTGTTCTGGAAGAAACCTAAGAGGCTGGAAAGACAGAGGTGGCTCTTGGACTCTCCCAGCCTCTGGGCAGGAGGTTGGTAGCGGGCAGGGATGCCCGTGTGGCCCAGGCTCAGGGAAAGGATACAGGTCTCAATGTTGGCTCCCACGATGTAACCCGTGACGTCAAAGTTGATGCGGATGAATTTGCCCTGCCAACAGAAAAACACAGTTCAGGCTTTGCGGACGAGCTTCGGCCTTTAACCCCACGCTTGTCGGCAAGCAGGGAGGGAGATGTTACAGAGGATGGGGGCGCGGAGATTCTTGCAAACCCTCAGAGCCTCACAGGTCGACTTGTCAGCCGGAACCAACATCTGCTGAGCTGAACCACCCCGGCCTGACGGCGACAGGACGTGTAAAACATGTTCACAGATCAATTTCGTTTGGCTCTTGCAATGACTGTAATCCATCACGGCTATCCTCATCTTTAAAGATTTATTTATTTATTAGGGACAGCGTCTCTCTCTGTCACCCAGGCTTGAGTGCAGCAGTGTAGTCACAGCTCACTGTAACCTTGAACTCCTGGGCTCAAGCAATCCCCTTTTCCCCATGACCTCAGCCTCCTAAGCAGCTGGGACTATAGGCACACACCACCATGCCCAGCTAATCTTTAAAATTTTTTTTTTTTGAGAGATGGGATCTCACTGTGTTGCCCAGGTTGGTCTCAGACTCCTGCACTAAAGCAATTCTCCCACCTTGGCCTCCCAAAGTGCTGGGATTACAGGAGTGAGCTACCACACTCAGCCTACTATCCCCATTTTAAAGCTGGGAAAACTAAGACTAAGAGAGATCAAGTGACTTGTCCAATGTGACATTGCTCCTGAGAGGTAGAGCCCTAAGCTAAAGGAAGCTTTCTCCATATTGAAGGGCTGGAGGTTCCCTCCCTATGCCCCCTCCTGCTCCGAAACATGCTTCACCACATCATCCAACTGAGGATTAAACCTCTGCGGGACAGGTGGGTATGCATGGCCCACAGTACCCAAACCCAAGCAGGCCCTGTGTAGGATGTCCTTTAGGCAGGATTGGGTCATGCCCCTCGCCCTAGAGCTCAAGTATCTCCATTTGGAGAAGATGGTCCAATGTACCTGCCTCAGCTAAGCCATGAAACCAATCCTTCATCTATTGGCATCGACCCTTTTCTTGCTTCCTCAGTAGGTGACAAAGGATTGCATCCGTTTTCCCCACCATGACATAACGTGGTGGGAAGCGTTGACCTGTGTGGACACGATCCCCTAGGCTTGCTCAGTCCTTGACAAAACCTTCAGACTTTCCCTTCGGGACACAGGCAGTAGAGTGATTTGGGATGGCCATGTCCCAGATGGAGCCATGGAGAGCCGGCTGGCCACAGACAAGGCCCAGGCGCCTTCCTTCACTCTCCTTCCCAAGATGACAGGGACGCCAGTAAGCGGAGGACGTTTTTAGGGGTGTGTCTTGCACTCACTCTCATTTATGATGGGTAGAGACTTGTAACATGCAAACACAGTGCTTCTCAGTGGAGGTGGCACATCTGCTATGGGGATTTCGGAAATCAGTGGAAGTGATGATTTGGTGTGTCACATGATGATGGGAGGCACTGTTAGCAAACAGGGGGGCCAAGGATACTTTGGGAGTCCTGCAATGACCAGGAGAGTCTCTGCCGCCAGTCTCTGTCTATATCCCTGTGACTCTTCCAATGTCTCAGCTGACACTCTTGGAGGGAAAAACCAGTTTGTAATTAGCTAGGCTTAGAACCTCATCTTTATGCCTTTAGATTTTGTGCTTTTTTTTTTTTTTGAGATGGAGTCTCCCTCTGTTGTCCAGGTTGGAGTGCAGTGGTGTGACCTTGGCTCACTGCAACCTCCCGCTCCCGGGTTCAAGCGATTCTCCCACCTCAGCCTCCTGAGCAGCTGGGAATATAGGCGTGCACCACTACGCCCGGCTAATTTTTGTATTTTAGTTGAGACAAAGTTTCACCATGTTGGCCAGGCTGGTCTCAAACTCCTGACCTCAGGAGAACTTCCCACCTCAGCCTCTCAAAGTGCTGGGTTTACAGGTATGAACCACTGTGCCTGGCCTAGATTTTTATGCTTTTAAATAAAAGCATGAAAAAATATTTAAAATGTTGTTCTAATATGAGAATATCCCATCTGTGTGACTCCAGAGAAGACTATTCTTTGGTTAAGAGCCTCACTGAGCGTCAGTTGCCATTATGGAAAATCCCATCCCGACATCATCAGTCCCCAAATCTGACCCTGTTCCTTGTATTTGTAGCTGTCGCAGTGGACAGACCTAAGCGTCTGACTCTTACTGTGCCTTCTGGTGGTGTGGTCCGGCCTAAGCACTGAAATGCTGAAATGCACTTATTTTTTTCTTGTAGAGATGGGGTTTCTCCACCTTGCCCAGGCTGGCCTCAAACTCTTGAGCTCAAGCGATCTGCCCGCCTCAGCCTCCGAAAGTACTGGGATGACAGGCGTGAGCCACCTCGCCTGGCCTGAAATGCACGTTTTTATTATGAACTGTCTTTTGTTATTTCTTCTTCATATTACAGTTAGGGTATTATGCCGATGCGTATTCATCTAACATGTGTAGGAGATGATATTTATGATTCTAATTGCAGGCAAGGAAAGGAGACATTACGTAATTGTTTACTGCTAAAATGGGCCTCGGGGATCACAGGCTCAGGGACCTCTGTGAATATGCTCGGCGGAGCACAGCTTTCTTCAAAGAGTCTTTCACGGGGCCCCATCCCAGTAGGCAACAGTTCAGAGATCCCTTACTCCTGGAAGGCAGAGACCATTTTTCCTTAATCTTTTCTCACTAAAATAGCTTTCTGGCCCTCCTATGGAAGCGACCGTTTCTTTTGTACAATAAAACCATTTTTGTCTACGTATCAACCACCCACTTTTAGAGTTCTCCTGCCCTTGTTGGGCTCAGACAAAAACCTTTGCCTTGGAGCCTGGGGAAGTGTGCATGGGAAGGCGGTACCCCCTGCCTCACTGACTGTCTGTTCTTCAATTTGAAGAAGCAGCTTCATGAAGGCTGGAACCACATGTGAACTATTCATCACAATTCTGTGAGCCTAGCTCAGTGCCTGGTATACAGTAGACACTTATAAAAAACAGCAAATTAAAAAACAACAACAACAAAGAGAACAGTGGTACATACAAAAGTGCCTACCACAGAGATTGCAGGGAGCCGAGATCATGCCACTGCACTCCAGCCTGGTGATGGAGCGAGACTCCATCTCAGGAAAAAAAAAAAAAAAAAGTGCCTACCAGAATAATTGTACAGAATAGGTACTTACTAAATATTTCTTGGAGGAGGTGTGTGCCTGGTACATAGTTGACACTCAATTCATGTGTCGCTACATAAAATAGTATTGGATGTAAGTGTCTAGCACATATCAGGTGCTCAACACATAATTTTTAAATTTTTATTTATTTTAGTAATAAAGACGGGGTCTCACTTTGTCGCCCAGGCTGGTCTTAAATCCCTGGGCCCAAGTGATCCTCCCACCTCAGCCTCCCAAAGTGCTGGGATTACAGGTATGAACCACTGCACCCGGCTGATCAATAAATATTTGTTGAATGAATAGTGAATGAATGAATGAATGAATGAGAGAGTGAGAGGCAAGAGCCCTTGCAAGATTGTAAGGCACAGCCCCTCTCTCCAGGAGCAGACGCCCCTCCCACCTCCTCACACAAACACTCTGCAGCCCCAGGAGTAGATGACACCAAGCCTTTTCTGGAAAAATGCATGGCTTTGTTACTTACGAATCGTGAGGAGTTGTCATTCTTGACCGTTTTGGCATTGCCGAAAGCCTCCAGAATCGGATTTGCTTGTAGAAGCTGCTTTTCCAGCTCTCCCTAAAATTCATTCACATCTAGTTATTGGAGAAAGCAGCCTAGGTCCTGACAGTTCTATCTTGGATAGATGTTGCCACAAAACTCTGCCTTGAATGCACAGGTCCTCTCCTATCTCCTCCCTTCTCTTAGACCCCTCCAGATTTACAGGAAGATTTCAGAAGAGAAGCAACTGTCTGAAGTCTCTAATAGTGAGGACATCTGCCACCTTGGAAGGTTACATTTTTCAAGATTAGGGCCTGCTCATCTCTGCAACATTACTGTCACTCAAAGCTACCGCGTTGCACAATGCCAGTGATGTCATTTACATCATGATGAATGGTGCCCCACGGAATTGTGCAGTGTACCACCTGGCCCACTGTACACAGCAGTCACGCTGCTGTTCATGTTTAACAAGCAGCCTTCTTCAAGCTAAATCGCTACAATCCTCCTTCTGATTATTTTAGCGCAATTTTTTTTTTTTAGTTGCAATTTTTCCTTTGTCAGGACTGGTTTTCTGAAGTCTCCTGTGGAAGACAAGTAAGGAATGCACAAAACCCACCAGGAATCCTCTTAGCGGACCGCAGAATAAAGCTTCGAAGCAGGTTGCCAGAGCTCCATTCATCGGGTTAAAGGCAGCTGAGACTGTACATAGCGCACCGGCCCCTCTGCGGGGGCGCCTGTGCACAAACGCGGACATGTGATTAATCATGGCAGGAAAGGGCCGATGTGGTAAGTTAAGCTGGGAAAGCGAATGAGCTGCTCTTGGCCTAGCCTGAAAACGCGGCGGCTGCAGATGCGCCCTGAGACCTCCAGGCCCTGGATTCTGGGAGTTTTTCTCCTTGTCCTGCCCTCCTGCCTTCCCTTCCTTATTTTTCCAGGCAGCAGGGCTGGGCCGGACAGGAGCCGCGAAAGTGTCTAGAGGGGACAAGGATGGGCGTGGCTTCCTCCTCGTTCCTCCATGCCGGGAAGGCCATCAAGGCACCTAGTCTTCAGGACAAAGCAGGGAGCTGCTATTTATTTGTTTTTATTTGTCCACACGTTCTCCTTTTTGCAGCTCCCAGAGAAAGATGAAGCAAAAGCCTCATCCACATAAAAATCTCAGTTACAAGTGGAATCACCCCAGCTGGGACCAGTGGAAATTTGTGAGGAGCACCGTGGGCGTTTCTTCCCTGGTGGGAAGAAGACTAGGGAATCACTTTCATTCACATAAACTTGGGGTCTCCATGCTCTCTGAAAAAGGCTCCCTTTCTAGAATGGGGACTCTAGCAGGCAGGGTTGGAAAGTCTTTGCAAGAGAGCTTTAAACGGGGACCTGGTTCAAACCCTTCATTTTACAGATGACAGAACGGTGGTCCTGAGAAGTTAACTGACTCAGCCAACGTCACACAAGAGCAGATCTCACGTAAGGACTCTAATTCTCTTTCTGATCTGCGGCACTATCACCTGGGGTCTAACTAAGATGGACTGAAGGGTTTCTTCTAGGCTGGGACCCACATGCCAGCCCCACCAAGCTCTGCGTTAGAGGTCCAAGCGGGACCAGGTTATGCGTTGCGTAGCTGGGGCCTTACCACGCCACCAAAGCTAGTGCATCGCGACCTCGCAACCTTCAAGACTGTTTCTGGAGCCTTGAGTCAAGCAACCAGCATGCAACAGACAGACACGCACTGCACACGCATGCACAGGGCCACACAGGTGCACCAGGGACAGGGCCGGGGGAAGAAACTCAGGGATGATGGCAGGGAGAGAAGAGGGAGGCATGCCACAGCTGTGCCATCCAATATCCATTGAGCCGGGGAAGCTCTGGGGCCTGATGCTGCTAAAACACTCAGACAGAAGGGACAGACATCTCTGTCCAGGTTGTTCCAGTCAAGGGTACCAGGGTGGATGTGTCGAAAGGCTGCAGGGGTTCATTCTGAACTGGATAAATCCATTTCAGGCTGGACTGGCCAAACCCAGGGATCCCAGTAGGAGTCCTGCAGATGGCAAATGCACCCCCACACCCTGCCCTGGCATCAGACGCCCATGGGATGGTATCTCGGTGCATTTACTGATTTGAGTTGTGAAACTCCAGGGCCTACCCCATTTCTACCACCAGCTATGGGACTCAGTGGGTGCAAGGGGACCATGCAGCTCTAAATACACTCCGTGCCTCCCCTACACACCCGGAAAACACTCTCAGTTACTCACGTAGGCAAAAGATGGGCCTTGCTGTGGTTGAACAACACAGTATAAAACAAATGTCAGTGTCATTTCCATCACGTGGACAGCAGGGGCTGGAGAACACATGACTTCAATCCCCCCAAACAGCCTGGAATTCCCAAGACAAACTGCCCTTTTCCTTGATACTGTTTCTTTTCTGTTTAGCTGTGCGGATGGGATCACAGCTCACTGCAGTCTTGACCTCCCAGGCTCAGGCAATCCTCCTACCTCAGCCTCCCAAGTAGCTAAGACTACAGGCATGCACCACCATGCCTGGCTAATTCTCTTGATTTTTTTTTTTTTTTTTTTTTGTAGAGACAGAGTGTCACTATGTCGCCCAGACTGGTTTTGAACTACTGTGCTCAAGCCATCTTCCCACCGCGGCCATCAAAAGCTCAGCCACTTCCTCCTTTCTCTAAGTTTTAGAGATCAGACATTTCAAAGGCCTTCATAATTACTGGGGCCACATTAGGCTCCTTAGAACAGTACCGAATGAGACGACATCTGAGACGTGTTCACACATACAGCCAAAAAAGCAGTACACAGCAGGCCCTCGATAAAGATGAGCTGTTATGAAGTGTGAGCTCTTATTCTTCCTCCGTAGGGAAAGGGAAGGCATGGGAAACTGTAGTTTCACTGCCACACAGCCTTTGGGGCTGTTGTTCCCGCTCACGATGGCTAGAAACCAACATGCCAGAGGCACTTTTAGGACGGGGAATCTTGAGTTTCCTGCATTTGTTCGGAGAAGGAAAGTTCCCCAAAGCCACGACCAGCGCCCAACCCCGCTCTCCCAGGACCTCTGGACAAGGTAGCCATGGCAGCTCCCCCAGAGTCCTATCTGAGGGCCCAAAGCGACATCTGGAATGGCGAGAACTGGAGACAGCCCACGCCGTGGTCATATCTCCACCCTAATATCCTCCTCCTGCCTGCGAATCTGGAGACAGAGGCGCTGGCCAGTCCTGGTGGACCCAGCACTTGCCCTGTCCTCTGGGACAGATGGGGCAGGGCTGACACATGAGGAGGAAGAGAAGGATGGGCCCTAGAGGGTGTGATTTCAGAAACCTGCTCTTCTTTTCCTTCCAAGCTCTTCCTCATACTGTGTCATCATCTGTTTATTTTGTGATTCTTTGACAACTGCCCTCTCTACCACAGGTCCAGAAGCTCAGAGAAGAGAGTAACAGCAGCTCTCAAACATATCCCTGAGTTCTCACCCCAAGTGGTGCCTGGCACACAGTAGGTGTTCAATCCACAGTTACTGAATGACCTTGCCCCGAAGCCCACGGACTGAGTGATACCAGCATCTCCAACCCAGGGACAGGGGGACACAGGAGGAATTCCTGGAGGAATCAGGAAACCCAAGAGGTATCTCAACCCCAGGGACAGTACAGAGATTCATTAAATGCAGCACTTCTCAACCCAGGGCCCACTGCAGGGCACATCTGACAATGTCGAGAGGTATTTTTGGTTGTCACAACTCGAGGGAGGGGGCTATCGGCATCTAGGGGGTCAAGGCCAGGGATGTTGATAGACATTCTACGAGGCACAGGGAAGCCCCTCCAAGGAAGAATTATCTGGTCCAAAATGACATCAGTGCCACCCCTGAGAAGCCCCGCTGCGAAGGAAGAGCTCACTATGGAAGGGAGCAGGCTTATTCCCATTTCACAAAACGGTCCACCTTCTGGGGGGATGCTTCCAGCTGAGCCAAGGAATAACCCATCCTCAACAGGCCTCCTCGCCAGAAAAAACTGTCGCTCTTTGAGTCTTCAGGGGAGGGGCAGTCAGACAGGACCTGAGTTCCTGCAAGGATGCTGTTTGTATCTTGGTCGTCCTGCAAGCTGGAGACGGGCTGGCTAAGCCATGCATGGCCTCTGACTGGGAGCTGCCACTCACCGTGATACTCGTGTCTTTCTTGCCCTTGTGGGAGGAAGCCACCACGGCCAGGTACTGAATGACTTTCTTGGTGTTCTCGGTTTTCCCAGCTCCAGACTCGCCTCTGAAAGACACAGGAACAGTGACCCAGACAAGATGATAATGACCACGGCCGCTATTTCCCACATGGGGAGATGGAGGCTCCCAGAGGGGAAGTAACTTGACCAAGGTCACATCTCTGGCAGTGAACTGAGCTGGGTCCCCAACCTAGGTCTGATGCTCCATCCATTCCTTCCGAGAGGATGTAGATAAGAATTCAGATACAGTGCTGGGTGCAGTGGCTCATGCCTGTGATCCCAGCACTTTGGGAGGCCAAGGCAGGTGGATCACCTGAGGTCAGGAGTTGAGACCAGCCTGGCCAATATGGAGAAACCCCTTCTCTACTAAAAATACAAAATTAGCCGGGCATGGTGGCGCGTGCCTGTAATCCCAGCTACTCTGAGGCTGAGGCAAAAGAATATCTCAGAACCTGGGAGGCGGAGGCTGTAGTGAACCGAGATTGTACCACTGCACTCTAGACTAGGCAACAAACGGAGACTCTGTCTAAAAAAAAAAATTCAGATACAAAGAGCGAAAAAGTTGGCCAGGCACAGTTATACCTGTGATCCCAGCACTTTGGGAGGCTGAGGTGGGAGGATCATTTGAGCCCATGAATTTGAGACCAGCTTCAGCAACACAGAGAGACCCCGCCTCTACAAAAATATTTAAAAATTAGCCAGGCATGGTGACGCATGCCTGTAGTCCCAGCTCTTTGGGAAGTTGAGGCAGGAGGATCGCTCAAGTCCAGGAGTTCAAGACCAGCCTGAGCAACATAGTGAAACCCTGTCTCTATTTAAAAAATTAGGAAAATTAACCAGGCATGGTGGTACATGCCTGTAGTCCCAGCTACTCAGGAGGCTGAGGTGGAAAGATGGCTTGAGCTCAGGAGGCAGAGGTTGCAGTGAGCCATGATCACACCACTCCACTCCAGCCTGGGTGACAGAGCGAGACCTCATCGCTAAAAAAACAGGATGAAAAAGAAAACCTTTGTTTTCCTACAAGAGTCCAAACAGGTTTATTTGGAATTGTCTACTTTTAAGACATCATTAGCATTGCTAGAAATGGAAAGACCACACAAGAGGCAGCCTTCAAGAAAGGACTTAAGTGTCTCTAGAGTACCAGGACCTAAGATAAAAGTTTAAAGAGCTTTCTTATGGAAAGAAAACTTCCCCAAAAGAACTAGTTATCCCATTCATTACTGGGCAGATGCAAGCCCCTTTATCCCCTGAGGAATCCCACCCTGTGTATCAGGAGGCTAGCTGATGATCTCAGCCAACTATCTAAGGCTCAACCCAGTTGAAGTAATTCTCACTAAAGTGTAAATGACTGATAGGTTTAGATCAGCATGACATGGCTTGTCTTATCAAAAAAGTATGTACTCCTGGAATATGAAGGGCAGTTTTTTTTTTTGTTTTTTTTTTTAACCAAGATGGCCTTCGTGAACTAGCTGCCTCTTTTGGCCACCAGAAATCATCACAATGGACCAGTTCCATCCAGATGCTACCTCTACGTCCCACCACTCCTAGTGGAAGGTAAGGACAGGGCCTTGACCGAGGCTTCCCTTGTTTATTGTCTTCTGTTTTTCAGTTTCCTTTTGTTTTTTTTGTGTTTCCTTTCTGTGCCTCACCTCTCTCACTTTCTGAGCTCACTTAATACTCGAAAATATGAGACTTGTTTTAAGTTGGGAAAATAATTTGTTCACCCCGAGGTCGGCCCAGGGTTCTCCGTGCTGAACCAGTGCCACCAAAGCTAGTCCCGTCTCTGCTCTTCTTCCTAATTAGGAAATAAAGAAATTAATTTTCTCTGCCAAGGGCCCATTAATAACTTTGCTCATGGCTTAAAAAAGAAGCAGAAGAAAAGAGAAAGGGAGAAAGAAAAAAAAATGCCCTGAATTGCTGGGCCCAATTCTGCAGGTCCCACTGTCCTGAAATCAACTGTCTGATTGCCAAGAATGATGGAGCATCTTGCAGGGACGTTGTGTGGTCCCTTCCCTTCCCGGAGGCCTTTCTTGCCAATGGCCACATTATTTCACATGGCCTCAGAGGCAGTTTAAGAAATGCGAACCGCAAAGGCATATTTCCCCAGCAAGGGATACGCGTGTGCGTGGGTGCGTGCGTGCATATGTGCGTGTGTGTGTGTGTGTGTGTGTGTTTAAGGAGAACAGGGCCCAACCCAGTGGCTCACGCCTGTAATCCCAGCACTTTGGGAGGTTGAAGAGGGCAGATCACAAGGTCAGGAAATCGAGACCATCCTGACCAACATGGTGAAACCCCGTCTCTACTAAAAATACAAAAATTAGCCAGGTGTGGTGGTGTGCACCTGTAATCCCAGCTACTCTGGAGGTCGAGGCAGTGGAATCGCTTGAACCCAGGAGGTGGCGATTGCAGTGAGCTGAGATCACGCCACTGCAATCTAGCCTGATGACAGAGCGAGACTCTGTCTCAAAAAAAAAAAAAAAAAAAAGAGGAGAACTGACCAGGTGAAGCAGAGAATTTGCCATGCTTATACTCCCTGCTACTCAGGAGGCTGAGTTGGGAGGATCCCTTGAGACCAGGAGTTTGAGAGAAGCCTGGACAACATAGCAAGATCCCATCTCTTAAGAGAGAGAAAAATTAGCATTTGTCATTGAGGGGATGTGGGGGAAGGGTCCTTTTGCTAACTGGTTTACATGAACTTTTTCCTTTATCCTGCTCCTGCCCCCATGTTATTATAGAAAAAGGAGTCTCGCCCAGAGTGGGTAAGCAATTTTCCCTAGGTCACATACCAAAGTAGGGATACAGTCGGAATTGAAAGTCAGGTCTCTGATTCTAATGCAATCAGAATTCCTTTTACTGTATTTCACCAGGTTGTTCTATGACATAGGCCCAACCCTCTAGGGACTTGCTTTCTAAGGCCATAAGAAGGGCGGGGGAAGGGTAATTGGTGTTTGTTGAAGGTCTCCACAATGCGAGCCTTTGGGCTCACAAAGCTTTTCATTTACTCCATCCAGCAATGTAATGAAGGAGTTACTCATTATTGCCATCACCCACCTGGGGAAACTGAGGCAAAGAGAGGTTGAAGTAAATTCCTCCAGCCCGCAATTGCTGCTGCTTTCACATAGATAGGAAATGGAGGAGAAGCAGAATTCGAACTTAGGTCCACTTGCCACCAGAGCCCATGTTCTGCCTCCTGCCCTTTTATTTTAACAAGACAGCAAAGGGGAAAGGCAGAATGAAGCCCCAGCCCCACTCCCCCCGAGTTCTTCTATCTATTCCAGGAGTCTTCACTTGCCCGAATCAATGAACCAAGCCACTCAGTCATTCACAGCTTAGTATGAATTCCTTCCATCAGGCTAATGTCCGAACTTTGCTAGACTCATTCTGAAGTGAAGGGGATGGATTCTGATTAAAGCAAGAGAAAGGAGAGAAACTTTGGGATGGAAGAAACCACTTGTGTAGGTGGTCCTGAGCCTATTCAGACCCTAGACAAGAATCAGGACAGCAGTGTTCACAAACAACACGTGTGGAACACCCTTCATGCTGACAAACCAGTGTTCCTGGACTGCTGCTCCTCACTTCTCCTTTCCCGCAACAATTCCTTCCTTTCCACCCTGGCCTTGAACCTCTCCCACCTCCTCTCTTTCACAACAAAGACATTGCTGGGCGCGGCGGCTCACGCCTGTAATCTCAGCACTTTGGGAGGTTGAGGCGCGTGGATCACTTGAGGTCAGGAGTTCAAGACCAGCCTGGCCAACATGGCGAAACCTTGTCTTTACAAAAATACAAAAATTAGCCAGGCATGGTGTTGGGCACCAGCTACTCAGGGGGCTGAGGCAGGAGAATGACTTGAACCAGGAGGTGGAGGTTGCAGTGAGCTGAGATTGTGCCACTGCACTCCAGCCTGGGCGATAGAGTGAGACACGATCAATGTGCCCTGTCAGCGGCTGTGGTCTTCCATTTTGCCAGGGATGGGGATGGGACGTAAACGTTGGGAATCTATCCCTTCCCACGTGGCTGCTGGGCTCCACTGCTTCCAAGTTCTGTTGGAAAAAATAAATTATCCCAGGAGGTTCTGCCGAAGAAAACATCCCAGGCTCCAGGCTGGTGAGTGTCTGAAGGTTGACGAAGCTCACGGCTGGTCCAGAAAAATCCATAGCTTAGCTTTTCTGACTCCTGACCCCTAGGGGTGAAGATGCCCTCCTGGTCTGAGCACCCTAAACTCCTTTCTTATTTCTTGGGGAACTTGGTACTAAGCTCCGTCTTCCTGTAGAAGAACCGGACTCATGACTCCGTATGGCCTCCTGGCCTTGGAACTACCCCGATGCCCATTCTTTTTAATCAGTCCAGCCCCAGCGGCTAGGAGGAGCTACCCAATGGCCGCTTAACCCGTCAGCCAGGCTGGCTTCATGAGTGTGACCTGTACAGCCTCACAGGGGTCACCCTGTGCTTGCTTTAATGCTCTAATGTTGCCATCTGGAAATTCTTCATAAAGGCTCTGCATTTTCTTCTTTTTTTTTCTGAGGCAGAGTCTTGTTCCATTGCCCAGGCTGGAGTGCAGTGTGTGATGTTGGCTCACTGCAACCTCCACCTCCCGCGTTCAAGCGACTCTCCTGCCCCAGCTTCCTGAGTAGCTGGGACACCTCTATGTCTGGGTAATTTTTGTATTTTTAATAGAGATGGGGTTTTGTCATGTTGGCAGGTTGGCCTCAAACTCCTAACCTCAAGGAATCTGCCTGCCTCGGTCTTCCAAAGTTCTGGAATCGCAGGTGTGAGCCACTGCACTCAGCCAGAATTTTCATTTTGCAAAATTTTACAAATTCTGCAGCTGGTCCTGGCTCCCGGGGTGGAAGTCCATTGTAGCCTGTGGTTTGCCATTGGCAGGAAAACCAAACTGTCTCTGATGAACCTCAGAGCTGTTCAGTCCCTGGTCTTTATGTGACTGACAAGGCATGTTGGCATTTTGTACTGCTCAGCTCCTACATGTCCAGCAAAACCCCAGGCAGAAGCGACGCCTCTCTCCCCTACAGCATCAACTGGCAGAATAGCACAGTGGGCTCCAGGGCCACGTTGCTCAAGTTCAAATCGCTGCTCTGCCAGTTACCTGTGTGACCTTAGGGAAGTCATTTAGCCTCTCCATACCTGAGTTTCTTTACCCCTTTATAAAATGGGTATAATAAAAACACTTACCTAGTATAATTGTTTTTTTCTTTAGATAAAGTCTCACTCTGTGGCCCAGACTGGAGGGCAGTGATGCAATCATAGCTCACTGTAGCTGAGAATTCCTAGGCTCAAGTGATCTTCCTGTCCCAACCTCCCAAGTAGCTGGGACTACAGGTGTACACACCACAACTGGCTAATTTTTAAATTTTCTGTACAGACAGGGGTCTCACTATGTTGCCCAAGTTGGTCTCGAACTCCTGGTGTCAAGTGATTTCTAGTCTCGGCCTCCCAAAGTGCTGGGATTACAGGTATGAGCCACCATGCCTGATCTTATATGATTCTTATGAGGATGAAATGAGTCAATATATAAAATGCTTAAAAAAAATACTTGGTATGCCAAAATGTTAGTTATTATTACTTTTGCTTTTTTGAGACAGAGTTTTGCTTGTTGCCCAGGCTGGAGTGCAGTGGCACCGTCCTGACTCACTGCAGCCTCAAACTCCTGGGCTCACGAGATCCTCCCACCTCAGCCTCCTGAGTAGATGGGATGACAGGCATGCGGCACCACACCTAGCTAATTTTTTGATTTTGTGGGGTCTCGCTACATTGCCCAGGCTAGTCTTGAACTCTAGGCCTCAAGCAGTCCTCCTGCCTCAGCCTCCTAAAGTGTTGGGATTACAGGTGTGAGCCACTGTGCCCACCTATTATTACTTTTATAACCACTGCTTCCCCAGTGCTTGTATAGTGCATAATAATTTTTCATGCTATCATTAAAATATAAATAATAGTCACATTTTCCCACCGTCTAAGCTAGGAGTCAGCAAACTGTTTCTGTAAAAGGTCAGCTAGTGGCCGGGCATGGTGGCTCATGCCTGTAATTCCAGCACTTTGGGAAGCAGAGGTGGGCGGATTACTAGTCAAGAGATTGAGACCGCCCTGGCCAACGTGGTGAAATCCCATCTCTACTAAAAATACAAAAATTAGCTGGGTGTGGTGGTGTGCCTTTAGTCGAAGCTACTTGGGAGGCTGAGGCAGAGAAATCTCTTGAACCCAGGAGGTGGAGGCTGCAGTGAACCGAGATCACACCACAGCGCTCCAGCCTGGGAGACAGAGCGAGACTCGGTCTAGTAAATATTTTAGACTTCGAGGGTTATGCATTCTTTGTCACATCTGCTCGGCTCTCCACAGCAGCACAGAAGTAATTATATAAACAAGTGGGTGTGGCTGTGTTTCAATAAAACTTTAGGTAAAACAAATAGACAAGGGCCTGATTTGACCCACTGGTCAGAGTTTGTCCATCCCTGGCTTCAGTCCCTTCGTGTTTTCTCATCCATTTTATTATCATTATTATTGAGATGAGGTCTCACTCCACCACCCAGGCTGAAGTGCAGTGGTGTGATCTTGGCTCACTGCCAGATTTCCACCTGCCAAACTCAGTGAGCTGAAAGCCTTCTGCCTCAGCCTCTTAAGTAGCTGGGACTGCAGGCACATGCCACTAATTTTTGTGCTTTTTGTAGAGACAAGGTTCTGCCATGTTGGCCAGGCTGGTCTTGAACCCCTGAGCTCAAGCAATCCGCTCACCTTGGCCTCCCAAAATGCCGGGATTACAGGCATGAGCCACCATGCCTGGCCTGTCATCCATTTTAGATGAAAGTTTAAACTCCCCAGAGCATAGAAGCACCCCCCTCTTCCTTTTAATCTAGCCTCTTGATTGTACAGCTTTTTCTCCACCCAGGCCCATGGCCTCTAATTAATCTGATTACACTGTACAAATTACATGCCAGACAAAATACAACTCAGATTTAAAAATTATATTTATTCGACTTTCAGTTTTCCTTCCTTCCTTTTCTTCCTTCCCTTCCTTTCTCCCTCTCCCTCTCTTCTCTCTCTCTCTCTTGCCCAAGCTGCAATGCAGTGGTACGATCATAGCTCACTTAGTCTCTAATCCCGAGCTCAAGGGATCCTCCCTTCCCAACCTCCTGAGTAGCTGGGACTACAGGCATGCACCATTGCACCTAGCTCATTTTTAACTTTTTTGTAGTGATGGGGTCTCACTAAGTTCCTCAGTTTGGTTTCAAACTCCTAGCCTCAAGCAACCCTCCTGCCTCGGCCTCTCAAGGCCCTGAGTTTACAGGCATCAGCTGCCACACCCAGCCAACTTTCAGTTTCCTAACTGCATAACCAAATAGTTGGTTCCAGCATGGCTTCTCTTTTTTTTTTTTTTGAGACTGAGTCTCACTCTGTCACCCAGGCTGGAGTGCAGTAGTGCGATCTTGGCTTACTGCAACCTCCGCCTTCTGAGCTCAAGCAATTCACCTGCCTCAGCCTCCTGAGTAGCTGGGTTTACAGGTGCGCCCCACCACACCCAGTGAATTGTTCTATTAGTAGAGACAGGGTTTCACCATGTTGGTCAGGCAGGTCTTGAACTCCTGACCTGGTGATCCTCCTACCTTGGCCTCCCAAAGTGCTGGTATTACAGGCATGAGCCACCGTGCCTGGCCAGCCTGGCTTCTGTTGACCACCAACTATGCCTAAAAGCTCAGCCCTGCTTTCAACTTGTAGGTCCTCAAGTCACTTCAGCTGAATTTCACAAGTAAAATAAAATTTAATACAGAGACTGAAGCTGTTGGTGGTTCTGGGGTGACTAAATGCATTTGCAAATAAAATTTGGATCATTTTGGGATTTCCCTTTTAATGTCGGCTAATGCCTACTTCTCAGCACTGGCTGTGTGTGGGCAGTGTGCTAAGTGCTTGCTAACCCTGCATTCCAGGAGATGGAGACAGACCACAGTCAAGTAAACAAACAAATAATCGATATAGTTTGTGGTGGCGATATCATTGCTCTATTGGGGTGGTATGACTGAGAAGATCGAGGGGAAGGGAGAAGAGGGAGACTCTGGATGGGGAAGCCAGGGAGTTGCTGAGCCTTGAAAGTTACAAGGATCACTGCTGGAACAAGTCCTAATGTGTGTGATGAATTGCATTGTTTACTGAGAATGACAGCAAAGAAAACCAAGCCGGCCTCCAAGCGGAAAACTGCTCAGGGTGTTCTAAAATACTAAGCAATGTATGCATATCATACAGTAGTTAAACCAATTCTTTAAACACAAGATATGTGACCCTGACCCCATTGCTCCCTCGTGGAGAATGCTTTCTAGTTTGTCCTCGACCAGTGGTGAGCAAGCACCAGCTGCCTGAGAAAACACAGAACACTTGCTCGTTAATAATAATCATCTGTTCAGAGAGTCTGTTGGAGGCTCTCAGCTCTGAAGGCTGTCAGCCCCCTGATCCCACTTTGCACTCTATCTTTGTGTTTGTTTCTTCAGTTCCTTCAGTGCTGCCTGGGTTCGGGTCTCCATGACTGAGCTGGTCTCAGTAATAGCACAGTGGGAAGGACGGAGGGAGGGGTGGGCCAGGTAGGGGGAACAGAGGTCCAAGGGAGGGAAATGCTGGGCCCAGGTATGAGACAGAATGGCCCCCAGGGTGGCTGGAGGGCCACAAGGGATGGGGACAGCAGGAAGTGATGACAGAAGAGCAGATTACACTCAATCTTCCAAACCACAGTTAGGAATCTGGGTTTTATTCTCATGGATGCAGGAAACTATTTCAGAAGGGCAATGGGGCTTTAGAACCAGTACAGGGAGAATCAGAATTGCAGGATGGGCCAGGTGTGGTGGTTCACACCTGTAATCCCAACACTTTGGGAGGCCGAGGTGGGTGGCTCGCCTGAGATCAGGAGTTCGAAACCAGGCTGGCCAACATGGTGAAACCCCATCTCTACTAAAAATATAAAAATTAGCCAGGCATGATGGAACACACCTATAATCCCAGCTACTTGGGAGGCTGAGGCAGGAGAATAGCTTGAACCCGGGAGGTGGGGGTTGTAGTGAGCCAAGATCACACTACTGCACTCTAACCTGGGCAACAGAGCGAGACTCTGTCTAACAAAAAATAAACAACAACAACAAAAATGCGGGATAGAGACTGGATTGCAGGAAGGATATAAAAAAAAAAAAAAATAATGATCAACAAGGTCAGGAGTTTGAGAATAGCCTGGCCAAGATGGTGAAACCCTATCTCCACTAAAAATACAAACATTAGCCAGGCACAGTGGCGGGAGCCTGTAATCCCAGCTACTCAGGAGACTGAGGCAGGAGAATCGGGAGGCAAAGAAATCCAGGAGGCAGAGGTTGCAGTGAGCCAAGATCACACCATGGCACAACAGCCTGGTGACAGAGTGAGACTCCATCTCAAAAAAAAAAAGTGATCATTTTCACTACAATAGCAGTTAATTCTTATGAAGTGCTCACTATGGGGCAGTGGCCTGTTTCTCAATTCTTCACATGTGGTGATTTGTTTAATCCTTCCAACAACGATGGGGAAACTGAGGCTCAGAGAAGCGAACGGACCTGTGTCCCAGAGCATACAACTAGATGATGATGGGGCTGGAATTCAAATCCCAGGGGTTAGGCTCTGGAATCCACACTTTCTGACACCATGCTAAGGAATATTTACTGAATGAACAATGAATGAATATTCTTATAATGCATATTTATGGAAGGAAGCAAGCAAAGGGAGCAGGGAGCTTAAGAGACTGCTGCAGATGCCCTGGAGGGAGGTGATGAGACCCTGAACTAGGAAGAGGCGGTGGAGTCAGAAGAATGGGCAGAGATAAGAAATATTTCAGCATCACACTCTCCAAGGCAGGAACCACTACCTAAATTAACTAAAATCTTAAAAATTCAGTTCTGTAATGCACTTGCCACTTTTAAAGTGCTCAGTTAAATGAACTTTTAAGTGAACATTTTAAGTGAACTTTGTGCTCATCACAAAGTTGTGTTGGACAGCACTGATTTAAATGAAGCAGCACCTGCTGATGGCATGGGTGCTGCTAATGAGAATAGGCTGGCCTCTTCTTCATCTTCACAGCCTCTCCATAAGCTCAGCTCAGGTCAGGTGACCCATGCGTAGCCACACAGCTAGGAAGCCATCTCAAAGTCTTACCCTTCCCTGCACCTCTCTGTTACAACACTTAATTCATTCACTCAACAGAGGGCAACTGAGCAACACCATTTTGGTTCCTGGGGAGGTGACATGTGGCTTACACATGGGCCTGGCTCCTAGGGGCTCAAATGCCTGTGTGGTCAGCTGAAAAACAGCCCCACAAAGATGTCCACAGCCTATTCTCAGAATCTGTGAATCTATTTGCTTGAATTGAGGAGACCGTCTTGGATCATCTAGATGGGGCTAATATAACCACAAGGGCCCTGGGCCTTACAAGAGGGAGGTAGGGGGACCAGAGAAAGAGATTTAAAGATACCATGCTGCAGGATTTAAAGATGAAGGAAAGGACCATGAGCCAAGGAATGTTGGTGATTCCAAGAAGCCAGGAAAGCTAGGAAACCAGGTCAGCAGGCTGTTTTAGCATTTATATCCACATATCTAGGTAGCGTGATATCTCTAGTTCTGGACTATTCATTGTTAAACGTCCAATGTTTGATTCCTACCATGGAAGATAGGAATTCATTTCCATCTAATCCTCTTCCTTTTCCCCACAGAGCCAATTCCATCACAGGTAGTTATTATAGTTAGATAAATACTCTAAATTTGCACAGCTGGCCTCCTTAGTCCAATGTGATTACTTCTCCCTCCATCCCAACTTTTGGTTTTTCCTGGAGTTTATAATTGCCTTTGTTTTATTGTTTCCAGATTTTGTATCTACATCAACCCCAACCTTATCATGGATTGTCTCAATATTCTCTCAATACAGTTCATTGCCATCCTAGCATCCATCACCATCTGCAACTCTTATTACTAGGTTTTAATTGTCCTTTCAAAAAATTTTATTCAAATAGAAAACATATGTATGTTTACACAATATGTTTACACATTCCCACTCTTTTGCATTGTGCATATGCTGGTTTGCCCTGGTGTCTTCCACTCAACATAAAGAACATTCTCTCTGAGCATAAGCAGATCAGCCTCACTTTTTGTAGTGGCTACCTAGAAATGCTATATTTTATTTAACTAACCCCTGTTGATTATAGCTTTAGTTGCTTCTAGACCTTAAATATATATATATGACTATAAATATATTAAATATATGAATATAAATATGTTAAATATATATAAAATACATATTATACATTATTTTATATAAACATATATACACAGCCTATCCTCATTATTTACATATTCCATATTTGCAAATTCACCCACTTGCTGAAAGTTATTTGTAGTCCCCAAATCAATATTCATGGTACCTCTGTGGTCATTTGTGAACATGTGCAGAGCAGAAAAAACTCTGATTCCCCCAGTGCACATGTTCCCAGCTAAGGCTGAGCAGGGTAATGCTCTACCTTCCAGTTTCAACTCTCATACTGTAAACAAGTGTCCTTTTTGTAGTGTATTTAGTGCCACCGTTTTTTGTATTTTTGTGGCTTTTTGTTATTTTGCAGCTTAAAATGTCTTCTGAGATGCGCCTGCTTTGGCAGCACACATATAAAAATGTCCCCAGCACAGGACTAAAGTGCTGGCTCATGTTTCCAAGTTACAATAAGGCTGTGGCATCCATTATGTAAGAAGGACACATCAGATAAACTTCATCCAGGCATCAGTCACAGAGCCTTTGGCTAGGAGTTCAATGTCAGTCAATCAACAATATATATTAAGTAAATACCTGCTACTTGCATGTAATACAATAGTGAAAATTTTCTGAATGATTCTGAAATTGAGTTATTATCTTCTACGTATCTAGGTCTTCAAAGAAACAGTTGACGCCAATCACCTAATATGGCCCTGATGTATTAGTGGCTTGGTAACTGTGAAATATTGAAGTGAGAGTTTAACATCTTCCCTATCAATGAAGATGGCTGTTATGCAATTAGATGAGATTCTGCATATAAAATGTATAGTTCAAGTCCTGGCACACAGTATATGATCAATAAATGCTAGTTTTTTTTAGAAGGAGGAGACATATGGAACCAAATGATACCAGGTGTCATTAAGGGTTTAAATTTGGGCCAGGCACGGTGGCTCACACCTGTAATCCCAGCACTTTGGGAGGCCGAGGCGGGCAGATCACGAGGTCAGGAGTTCAAGACCAGCCTGACCAACATGGTGAAACCCTGTCTCTACTAAAAATACAAGAATTAGCCAGGCGTAATGGTGCATGCCTGTAATCCCAGCTACTCAGAAGGCTGAGGCAGGAGAATCATGTGAACCTGGGAGGCAGAAGTTGCAATGAGCTGAGATCGCACCACTGCACTCCAGCCTGGGCGACAGAGTGAGACTCCGTCTCAAAAAAAAAAAAAAAAAAAAAAAAAAGAGTTTAAGTTTGCCTGCCTCCGCAGAAGAACATATATCATAAATGTTAAATGAGTGTGCGATAGCTGGCCTACAGTTAGAACCTGAACACCATTTTATAAAATAACAAAGCTATGTTTTAAAATAAGTTGTAACGGCTGCCCCACTCTCCTCACAATAACTGCTGGCCTTTGGCTTCTGTACATAAAACTGCTAGTTTGCTCTGCAAACTAGGTAAAGCTATCTACCTTTCTTATCAGTAACAGCCAGCATTGTCAGCCTTTGTGACTAGAATAGCAGCCCAAGCTAATTCCATCCTGGTCCCTGTGCCTTGTAATAAGTAACTAAGATCTGTTATTTCCTCTGCTGCCCAGAAGATGTGCAAACGAACGAACGCTTATCTTGACTTCTGTAAGCCACTTAGGTAACAATCGAGGTGGGAAGATGTCCTCAAACCCCTGGAATGTCCGGAGCCCAGCTCCCTCCTCTCTGTCTGGAAGATGATTTACGAAAACCCCTAAATGTCTGTGTCCCTTCACTCCCACCCCCGCCTCTCACCCTGACTCCCAAAGTGATTTCTACGGGTATAAAAGGTCTTAACACCCTCCATTCGGGGCCACGGGTTGGAGAGACGCGAGTCCTCCGTGGTTGCTGGCTTAATAAACCCTGCTATTTGGCATACTTTTGTCTTGGTGCTGGTCCCTTAATCTCACCTCAAATATAACATGAGCATGTACACTGTGCCAGATATAAGAAGAGGCACTTGGAACAGTGAACAAATCAGATCTCTGCACTCATGGATCTTTTCTTTCAGAGGCTGGATCTCGACTCAAAAAAAAAAATGCAGTTCCACTTACGTGCATAGGATGGACTGGTCCTCCCGATCTGCAAACAGAAAGAAAAAAGAGCCATGAATTAGAATGAGCTCTGAGCTAAGGGTGTGGACTTGCGTCCTCCCTGCCAATCTGAAACTGAGCCATGGGTCACCTGTGGAAGTCTGGCCTGCAGACCCTGACTCTGGGAAGGGTGAATGAAAGCACTCTCACACCTGGTTCAGTGATTTCAGTGACCTAGGGATGGCTGTTGGCCGCTTTCAGAGGGTGAAATGCAACCAACCGACCCAGACTCCGCGCGTTCATCCACACTTTTATTCTGCAGATTTTACAACAGAGGTCCGAAATTAACACATTGTGGATAATTAACATGGGTAAGAGAACGATTTTACCACTGATAAAAGCATTTGTGGCCCAGAGTAACAGATAATTCCTCTTTGATCTTCCCCTGAGAGGACCACCCAGCACAAAATTTCCCTAAGTAAACAGAGTAGAGACCAAATGTGGGGTAAACAGACTTACACTGGGAAGGCCTTTGATCATTTCGAGCTCTTTCCTATGCTAATGTTAAATGAGGCGGCTGCCTTCAGCAGGCCTCAATAAAACCTTATGGTCTTCTAAAAGGTTTGAGATTACAATCTTTAACTTTTCCTAGTCATTTGCCAGCCACTCCAAGTGAATATCAACATAGAGCTCTTTCGTGCCGGCCCCACTGGGGGTGACAACAGGCCAGCTAGGCTCATTGCCCAGGCCACAGGGGCCAAGAGCAAAGCCAAAGGGGCAGCCCCAAAGTCCCAGAAGAAGCCCCAGAAAGACACTGGAGCCTGACTGATCCAGGAGTCATCAGCATCCAGCCACATCAGCTCTGGGGGTGTCCCAGGAGGCCCACTCTACCCAGATTAAGTTAGGGACAGAACACAGCTGCTGGATCTACACAGATCGGGGTCTCACTTAGCCACTACTCAGCTCTGTGGACTTGGACAAATATTCCTAAACTCCATGCCTCAGTTCCTTAATCTGTAATATAGTATTGTGTTCATTTGTGTTTTTTGTAAATGCAGCATCCATTTCCTCTTCTTCCAGAAGCATCCTGTGGTCCTTGAGGTTTTGTCACCTCTGCCACCATGTACAGTCTTAGTGGGACTTCCCCATAAGCACCTTCAGCGAAGAGGTAAGAATGTGTTCCTGTCTGCATTGGTCAGACTCTCTGGCCTAAAACTCCAAACTCAGTCAAGGACAGGGAAGCACAGCAGGTGGACAGAGCTCTGAGGGGGACTTCCTGTCTGCCCCCAGGCCCAAGCAGCCCTAGTTTCTGTCATTTTCCAAGCCTGATTCCTAGTCTTCCCACTGCATCCGTGAGCTCCTCCATACTCCCCCACAAATCCCTTTCCTCTGCTAGATGACAGGATCAGTCTCTGTTGTTTACCACCAGAGAAACCCAAAGGATACAGAGGGCATCAAAGAATTAGATGTGATTCAGCAGACATGACCCATCACCTTCTACTCTTAGAGGCCTCTGAGGTGGAACCAGGCTCTGAGGACTGATTTCCTCCCCAAAGAGAGATCTGAGAACAGTTACTAACACTTTCAATGGTCACCTAATAATGTAGAAATCACAGCATCGTATCTGGTGGTAGGCAATGCCACAGTGGCAAGCATTTCTTAAATCCATTCCCTGGCTTCAGTCCCACTATCACAGTGCTCAGTTCTCACGAGCTTCATTTCATCAAAAATCTCCCAGGCTTGGCTTAACATTGTTTCTCTAGTACCTGGCAGATAGATAGTAGGTGCTGAATTAAACTTGTTGGATGGATGGATGGATGGATGGGTAGATGGCTGGGAGGATGGGTAGATGGATGGGAGGATGGGTGGATGGAAGGAAAAAAGGAACGAAGGGCAGATGGGTAAATAGAAGGGTGGGTAGATGAGTAGGAAGACAGATGGGTGGGTGGACGGGTGAACTGACAGATGGATGGGAGGGTGGATGGGTGGGTGGATAGGTAAATGAGTAGGTAAGTAGGTGGGTGGGTGGATGGGCAGTTGGGTAGGAAGATGGATGGATGAATGGATGGGAGGATGGATGAACAAATGGATAGATGAGGAGATGGATGGCAGGAAGAAAGGACAGGTGGATGGGTAAGTGGATGGAAAAAAGGATGAAAAGACAGAAGGAAGGAAGAAAGGATGGAAGGATAGATGGGTAGATTTGTGGGAGGGTAAGTGGGTGGATGGATGGATGGATGAATGGGTCGACAGATGGGTGGCTGAATGGGTAGACTGGTAGGTGGATGGGAGAATGGATAGATAGGCAAATGGATGGGAGGATAAATGGATGGGTGGTTGGGTGATAAGTAGATAGGTGGCTGGATGGAAGGATGGACAGATGGATAGTTCGAGAAACAGGAGGATAAATGGATGAGTGGCTGAGTGGGTAAGTGGATGGATGAATGGATGGAAAGAAGAAAGGATGGATGGACAGATGGACAGATAGAAAGAAGAAAGGAAGGAAGGGTAGATGGATAGGTAGGTGGGTAGGTGGGTGGGTGTATGGCTGGGTGGATGGATGATTGGATGGAAGGAGGGAAGAATGAGTGGGAGGATGAGTGGGTGGATGAGTGGGTAGGTGAGTGGGTGAATGGGAGGGAGTATAGAGTGGATGGGTGGGTGAATGAGTGGGATGGATGGATGGATGGATGAATGGGATGGATGGATGGATAGATGGA
>PVKV010022353.1:0-35491 GCA_004027835.1 Alouatta palliata
GAAGCAGGCAGATTTCGAGGTCAGGAGATTGAGATTAGCCTGATCAACATGGTAAAACCCTGTCTCTATTAAAAATACAAATAAAATTAGCTGGGAGTGGTGGCGGGTGCCTGTAATCCCAGCTACTTGGGAGGCTGAGGCAGGAGAATCAAACCAGGGAGGCGGAGGTTGCAGTGAGCAGAGATCATGGCATTGCACTCCAGCCTGGTGACAGTGAGACTCCACTTCAAAAAAAAATTTGAATGAGAGCACTGGTTTTTATTGTACTATAGTAAGACTTCATGCTAATCATTTCTTGGCCAGTATTCCGTTTCACATATGTGTTTGAAATATTCTGATTTTAGTTTGTGGTCCTTATTTTCTTCCTTGAATAGTACCTCTGATAGTATCTGTATATTGTTTTTAATATATGTAAAGAAAATGTGATAACTAAAATGTGTGAAATTTCATGTGTTCACAAAACATCTAAAAGATAAGAAATAGTACATTAGAAAATTTCTGTTGTTTCTAGGTCTAATGCCAATGGTTCAAATGTACAGTTACAGCTGAAGTTCAAGTTTCTTCCAGCAAAGAGAGTTAGCATGAGGACTAAAATCAAGGCTATATTACAGCAGATGTTGAAAGACAACATGGCTTCCTGGAATGCAGTTCCCGCTTCCATTGAACTCATGGGTATTTGACTTATTTCCATTATTTTCTATTATGTAGGTTTTTTTCTGGATTTTTTTTTTTAAGTACTAAAAAGTGAACTTAGAGTTTTAGTAATTTAGGAAAAAAATATGCGTACCTTACTCTGTCACTCCTACAAATGACCTAGTAGTGGAAGGGGCAGTGCCATGGCATCATTGAAGAATGATAGGAATGAGGGTTACTTTGCAAGCATGCATGTAAATTTGGAAGCGTTTGGCTATTATGCATGGGAAAGGGGGCGAAAGGTTCTAACTGAAGTGTCTTTCCTTTCTACTCCCTACTTTTGTCAGAATCTCATGACAAGAAGCAGATTTAAGATTTTCTTGGTCTTTCAGTAAGGACATTGTAGGAGTAGGAACAATGTTGGAGATGGGAGTTCTTACCAATTCTTGTGAAAAAACTGAAGTAATACACTTTCAAAGAAAAAAATTGTCTGGAATAATTCCCTAGAAAACAAGGCAAAAAATGATAAGATTTTGCCTCCTTACAGAAAGCGAAGTTTGTAAAGATTGTGAAGGTTCTGCAAAGGCCTTGAAAAGGCCAGCTAGGTGATAAGCATGTAGTTTCAGAGTCCCTGTTTCACGGTTCTTCTAGCCAGACAATTAATCCCAGTGCGCTTGAGGGCTTGAAAGGTCAACATCTGCCAGTTACTGCTCCTTTGCCACACAATAAAGACCCCATCACCAGTGGACAACTAGTAAGTAGTGAACTTGAGGTAGAACTTTTCAAGGTAGCAATAAAATTTTTCTGTGGGTGGCTTTTGGGAAGGAGGGATTACATTGGTTACTGTCTCTCTGTGTCCTATAGTGTATAGCCAACATTTTCTAGTGTTTCTTTAGTTCCCTCCTCTTCTCTTCTCTCTTAAGTCTTTTACCAATAGGAAAAACATTTAAATTTAAGTTCTCAAAATTTCATGATTCACTCTTAGTAAGGAGATTACCCTAAAGAGCAGGATGGGCCCAATGAAGTGTAATTTTAATTGGGACATTTTCCTTAAAATATATATAATTGTCACCAATTATCATGGGAAAGAAATCCCTATCATGATCTCTTAAAAAATATTTGTAAGAGTGCCGGCTTCCTAACAGCACTGTATATTTTACTTCAATAATTGTAAAACTGAAAGCTTTGTTTTTTATTCCCATTTCTCTTTTTCTAGACTACCTGTAGAGATATGGAGAAATGGTTATAATATAACATATAAGAGTCAGAAGGGCTGAAAATACCTGAACTACTCTGAATAGTTAAATGTTGGACAATACTGGGTTAGGAAAGTTAGCATTTATGTTTCTAGGTTGAAGTCAAATGCTTGGTGATATTTGATCAATTTTATGTTTTGTTTT
Organism: Alouatta palliata; assembly: GCA_004027835.1. Classification (NCBI taxonomy): domain Eukaryota; kingdom Metazoa; phylum Chordata; class Mammalia; order Primates; family Atelidae; genus Alouatta; species Alouatta palliata. Next base: position 2,034 of record PVKV010022353.1, read on the forward strand.
GTTTTTCACTTTCAGAAATCAGCAAAGCTGCTTCTGAAATACTTACCAACAACTGTAAGTTAAAGATCCTTTTATTATAAATTTGATGGATTCACAGGTATTTTCTCATTATTTTTCTATAAAAGATATTTGAAATATATCATGTGAAAATCCATAGTGCGCTTTCAAAATTACTAGATATACCAGATATTGACTTGGAATTTCTTTTTGAAAAACACTGGTCTATTAATTTTGACATTTATTAAAAATTATACAAAAAGTTAAATGAAAATCGATTCCAAATAATAAAATTGTGAGTGAAAAATATCATATTTAAGTATGTTAAATGAGAAAGATTGAAGGAAATGACAACTTAGGATAAGAAGAAAACATAAAACCAGGCTCTATCAAATATATTTAAGATAAAAACATCTTAAAAATTATTATTATTTTCTACTTTAGAGATGGGATGTTGCTATGTTGTGTAGGCTAAAGTGCAATTCACAGGTGCAACTGTAATGGACTACAGCCTGGAACTCTTGGGCTCAAGCAATCCTCCTGCCTCAGCCTCCTAAGTAGCTGTGGGCCTGTAGGAGCACATCACTGTCCAGTTACATCTTTTAAATAAATTCTCTTTAGAGTATCATGTTGTCCAGAAGATACATCCATGCATTCATTCTCTACATGGGTATTTGTGGAGTATCTATTGTGAACAGTGCATATATTATGCAAAATGTAGACATCAAAGTTTCTACCTTCAAGAATCTGCTTAGAGAGACAAGAGTTATAACACAGAGACACAAGAAAAGACAGTGGTTGAAAGATGCTTGAGACTGGAAAGAGAATAAGTAAGAACCACTCGAACCAAGATAGAATAGAGAACCATTACAGGATTATCTTGTAGAAAAGAAACATCATCAATTAGGAGATGTTGAATAATCACTGAAGAGTTTCAAGTAACTTTTAATGATATGTTTTTTATAATGCATAATCAAAGATACCTGCTCTTGTGTAAATAAATCCTTTCTCTAGGTTGTGGGAGGCAACTAGCCAACAGTATCATAACTGGCAACAAAATCGTGAATGGAAAAAGTGCCCAGGAGGGGGCATGGCCATGGCAGGCCAGCATGCAATGGAAAGGTCATCACTACTGTGGAGCCTCTCTGATCAGCAGCAGCTGGCTGTTATCTGCAGCTCATTGCTTTGCTAAGTAAGTCTGAAAATTTGACTAAATGAAGGATGCTGTGTGCAAAACTATTTCGGATAGTTTGTAGGGGTTAACTTAATGTGTGAAGCTTCACCAAGGCCATATGAAATTTACAATCACATAGAACAATTACAATCACCTGTGTAATTAAAGGGCAGGAAAAGCATTTAAATTAGGGAAAGGAGAGAAAAGCCAATGGAAGTATTAATTAACATTTTCCAAATGGCTACCTTGGTCTGACATTAGGTGCTTTACTTACATCATTTCATTTAATCACAGCATTCAATTCTGCATGGAAGGTGTAATTTAACCTATTTGAACAGGAGGAAACCAAGGCTCACTTAGGAAAGGTGACAAAGCTTGACTAGGATCACCCAGCTCTTAAATAACAGAAATTGAATGTGAACTCAAGTCTGACTCCAGTTACTAGGTGTTTCCTTGTCTTGCTACCCAGAGGTCTATAATCTATTTTTTAAAAATTTAATGTCATACATTAAAAGTTTGAGGCCACATAGTGTCATAAACATGACGTGTATTACAAAGATAGTAAGTGCTACGGAAATTTGAAGAAGAAAGCCAGGATATCCATCTGATGTAAAATTTAATCTGGACCCAAAAGTTGAGCATATTTAAAGGAAGGTAAATTGTTCTACCAAAAAGACACATGCACTTATATGTACAACACAGCTCTATTCACAATAGCAAAGACATGAAATCAACCTAGATGCCCAGCAATGGTGAATTGGATAAAGAAAATATGAGTCACATACACCATGGAATACTATACAGCCATAAAAAAGAACAAAATCATGGCCTTTGCAGGAACATGGATACAGCTGCAGGCTATTATCCTAACTAAATGAACTAATGCTGGAACAGAAAACTAAATACTTCATGTTGTCGCTTGTAAGTGGGAGCTAAACATTGAGTATGTATGGATAGAAGGAGGGGAACAATAGACATTAGGGCCTACTTGAGGGTGGTAGAAGGGTATGGGTCAAAAAGTAGCTATCGACACCAAGGGTATGTGGTAATAAGACTAATTCTAGACCCCATCCACTTATGGGATTGAGGATGCTCATATGATTTCTGACCAAATTAAATGTTCAGAAACTGGGTAGAACTGAATAAGCAGGGGAAAACATCAGTGACACTACTTGAAAGGATTTTCAAAAAGCTGACAAATCTGAGTCCTTAGCATTATTTTTATGTGACTGCAACATTTACAACAGCTCCATGTCAAAGATATTTTATAAAATAAGAATTTCAGTGGCTTATAGTGTTGTTTGGGAACCTCGTGCCTTAAGGTTGTGAGATAATCACTGCCAAGAGCACTGTTGTGACCCAGAAACTGAGTGTATTCTAACTACATTGTGTCTTCTAGGAGAAACAATTCAAAAGATTGGACTGTCAACTTTGGAACTGTAGTAAATAAACCATATATGACACGGAAAGTACAAAACATTATTTTTCATGAAAATTATAACAGTCCTGGGCTTCATGATGATATTGCCCTTGTACAGCTTGCTGAAGAAGTTTCTTTTACGAAGTACATTCATAGAATTTGTCTTCCTGAAGCCAAAATGAAGCTCTCACAAAATGACAATGTTGTAGTTACAGGGTGGGGAACACTTCACATGAATGGTAACTTTTCTTTGTAAAATCATAATAACTGCATGGGAATAATTATTTAATCAATCAGTTATCCCCTCATGCAATTAATTAATAAATATTCTGAAAAGAAAACTAAGTGGTGGGACAAAAAGCACTACATCAAATTGTCTTCACTTCCCAAAATATCTCTGGGAATGGGAATTTGAAAAATTGAAATTATGTGTTAGGCAGCCAACTATTACAAATACCTGAAAAAGACTAACCTAACCTGGAACTGGCCTGACTCATGGTGACCAGGAGAGTCTGGGTTATGCCGTAGACATTCTTTGTCCCAGCAAAGTCTAAGATCTCCATAATATACAGCATTTATTGTCTTTAGGTGCATATCCAGTGATACTTCAAGAAGCCTTTTTGAAGATTATTGACAACAACACTTGCAATGCCCCACATGCATATTCTGGTTCTGTGACTGATACAATGCTGTGTGCTGGATTTATGTCAGGAGGAGCGGATGCATGTCAGGTATATCTAGTTACATTATCCAGTTGCTTTCTCCCAAACAACAGTTACTCAAAGGGAAGTTTTTATCCACATAAAATATTGTTTGTGTTAATGGTATTGACATAGTAGCTTTGTATTTCAATACACTAAAAATATATTAATCCCATTTATGTACCAGACACCAGCCTACATGCTAGGGATGCGGAGGTGAACACAATCCTGCCCTGATGAAGTTCTCAATCTGGGAATTCATAAAAAGAATAGTACTTAAAAGAAGTTTACAAGATGAATTTTGTCCTATTTTCTGGGCAACCAGCAGACCTAGAATGTGGTCTTCTCTGCATCCAGAGATGCATCAGGAGTCTGGGCATGTGCCTATGCCACTCATTCCTCAGAGGCTTCAACATAGAGACTTCAACTCAGTGCAAGCAGCTAAGTCATCTTCTCCATATTCAGGCTGCACTCATAATATAAGTCAAACTCTAGTTTGTCCAAGTTGACATTTGGCAGTTTTACACCATATATTCTGGTTTGTAGCTGTCCTGTTTTTTTTTTTTTTTTTTTTTTTTAAATGCTAAGGGTTTCAGAGTTCTTAGCTCAAAGAGAGTGAATTGGTTTCAGTGCCCAGGAAGTATGGGTAATGCCACAGGAAAGGTAAAAGGAAATTTTTTGTTAAGACAAGAAACATTTTTTCTTTTCTTCTTCTAGAATGATTCTGGTGGACCACTAACTTACCCTGATTCCAGAAATATCTGGCATCTTGTTGGAATAGTAAGCTGGGGTGATGGATGTGGTAAAAAAAATAAACCAGGTGTCTATACTCGAGTGACTTCTTATCGCAATTGGATCACATCCAAGACTGGACTCTGAAAGAAAAGTAATTATACAAAGGAACATAAAGACAACTGCAGGCTATCCTCATCTGTGGCTTTGGGATCTTTTTATTTTGATTGTTGGTAAACCAATCATTTTATATACAAAAATATAAATGTCTTTATTAATATTTTGTTATATCCAAGATACTGATCATGCATTTATTAATCTTTTAAGTTAATGTAAGAGATAGGAAGAGGCCAGGTGCAGTGGTTCATGCCTGTAATCCTAGCACTTTGGGAGCCAAGGTGGGTGGATTGCTTGAGCCCAGGAGTTTGAGGCCAGCTTGGGAAACATGGCTAAATCTGTGTTCAAAAAAATACAAAAATTAACTCGGCATGGTAGCATGCACCCGTAGTCCCAGCTATTCAAGAGACTGAGGTGGGGGGGATTGCTTGAGCCCAGCAGATCGAGGCTGTAGTGATCGGTGACTGCAGCACCACTGCACTCCAGTCTGGGCAACACAGTGAGATCCTGTTTCCAAAAACAAACCAACAGACAAACCAAAAACAAGGGAAGAAAAGAAAGAAGGCTAATACATAATTTTTCTTAACAGCCGAGTTCTGATTCATTTTACCATTATATTCAGAATTAACCTTAATTTGTTTTCCAGAATCAAAAGAAAATAAAAAATAAATTTTGTTAGTATGAGAATGTATATAGGGGATTTATCAGATGTGCGACTTTTCATTATGTCAATTATAATTTCATTTTGTTAAACTGGAATATGTGAGCCAAACAATGTACATCCATTTTTTACTTATATGTGAAATAATTCATGTACCTCATAAAATCATGCAATCTTGCAGTAAAAAAGGAGTATCAGAGGTCCAGCTAGACTGAGTCTTTCAATTTACAGATCAAGAAACTGAAGACCAGTGAAGACAAATGATTTGCTTAAAGTTACTCTCCATCATCTCTGATAAGTTGATAAATTTATTCTTACACAAATTTGTCCTCATTGAGTTTAGATCCAAAATTTGTCAGGAATTAAAGGATGGCTTTTAAGTTGCAATTATTTATATAGCATTTTCTTCATATTCATCTTTTGTCATTTGTTTACTTTCTCTTGCAGCAAAAATAGCATGAGGTGATCAATGGCAGAGAACTGTATGGCATCTCCTTACAGTAAAAATGCAATCATACAGAGGACTAACTTTGCAGTCTCCACAAATAATTTACCTTTGTAATTTTCTAAATGTAAAAGTCACCAAAATTTTAACAGGCATTAAAATAAACTAAAAAAAAACCTCCTTTCTTCAGTTGTTTGTGCAGTTACTCTTCTATTCTTTAAATTATGACTCAAATGACATGCATATTGACATTAAGCAAATCCAAATCCAGCTGTGACAAGATGGTGTCTTTCTCTCCTCACTTCTGCTTCAGACCAGCCACACATATTTACTGAGTCCCTAGTGTGTTTCAGGAACTGTCAGGTATAGATACAATGTCTTCCTTCAAGGATACCACATTCGGTGAATAAAAATAGTAAACACATACATAATTTTGGATTGTGATAAATGTTATAAAGGAAACAGAAAGTAATGTGATGGACAGTGATGGAGCAGATACACTATTCTTTAGACTGGGAAGTCTGAATAACATCTCTGAGGGGGTAGCCATTTGAGCTGTACCTAAAGGATGAAAAGTCAAAACATAGAAAACATTTGAAAGAAAAGATATCCAAAGGGAACAAATATAAGATCCAGAGACAGAGAAAAGTGAGGTGGATATTTGGGTCAGAAAGAAGGCCAATGTGCCGGGAGCCTAGTGGATAAATGAGTGATGGTAGGAGAGAAGATGGAAGAGGTAGCTGGGGGCCAAGTCAAGTACCACCTAGTAAGCCATGGTAAAGACCTTGGATTTTCATTCTAACTGCAATGGGAGACCTAGGAGTTTTCCAGAAGAGGGAGTGAGATGATCTAATATACACTTTGAAAAGATTACTTAACTGATGAAGAGAATGGGCTAGAGTGGCGGTGAAGAGAGGTCAAAGGTATTAGAAACTGTGCAATGATTTCCTTGTCTTATAGATAGTTAATTCAGAAGACAGATGTTTACAAACATTTCATTTATCCCCAACCTCATGAGTTGAATCACAGTCTGTCTCTTGCTTCTTCCAGAGAGAAACAAATGGAACTGAATCAGTAGTAACCCCAATATGGAAGAAAGAGGAAAGTGATTGGAAGGAAAGGGTGGAAGGGAATTTGGAGGAGGGTAAAAGATTGGTAGAGAGAAGAGCATTTGTGAGACTAAGGGGTCCATGAGAAAGGAATGAAGAGTGAAGATTTCTCAAGACTGAGGCTCCCTGGTTGAACAAGGAGGGATATGATACCATGAGTGGCCAATCTCCAGGTTTGGTGTGGAGATAAGGAGCAGGAGCAAGTTATACAAGGTAAAGCAGTTATTATCCAGACAAAGGTGGATTCTTTATGGGGTGCAATAGCCCTTCAGCCTTTACTTCAGTCTTAAGAACTTAGAATCTTCACATTCATATGGACTCTATGTGTGATGGATCAGCTAAAAGTAGTGTTTTCTTCTTTGTTTTTGGTAATAATAGACTGCACCATCCTGGCCTTCTGATGTTAACAGCATGTTGAAAAGTTCACACAAGCAAAGAATTAGAGGTCTGCCTTGAGAAATGAAACCAACAACACTAATCACAATGCATGAAAATTAAAATGCTAAACTGAAAAAGTATCATTATTTGAATTACAAAACTAGTCACCATTTTATTAAAAAGTAAAATATTTTCTTAAATAAAATGCTTCTACTACTCATAAGTTCTATGGAAAAGAAACCGGAAATGAGTGATTAACAAGACATTTTATACCCCCCATTCCCTAACTAAGCAAGACAAAACAAAATAAAACAAAAAACAACTTAGTCTAATTTAATTTTTTCTCTCTTTCTTTTTTCAACTAGGGGAAGTTGAAGCCCCTTTTGAAGGAGTCCACTGAGCAAGAATTTGACAAAGGGCATAACTATCACTGGCTAGCAGGACTACAACTATTAATAAATGTCCATGTATTCTTGAGAAACAAAAAAATAAGTGTTTGAAATATGAAAGTGCTTGTGATATAAGATATGGACATAGTCTTGTGAACTATGAAGCATAAATCAAGATCTTTTTGTGAACATACTGCTAATTAAAATGGCACATTTTTATAAAGATTGAAAAAAAATTAATGTCATGTATGATAGCACAAAGGCTTCTTGTGAAGCCTCCAATTAACCAACTAGTTTGGCTGTAATAAGGAATTTTTGAAAGTGACTTTCTTGTTTAAGCATTGTGTCTACTACAGAAACATCTCCAACTTATCAGTGGATGAGAACTATGTTTTTTAGCTCATAAGGCAGTATTTTGTTGTGCAATACAGACTTTTATATTAATGCATTCAAGGTATGCTTTCATTGAAAAATGAATCAGAAAAAAAGAGATGAAGTGATGAAAGTAGCTAAAAATGTTTTTAAGTTTATTTTTCAAAATTTGGTCTTATATATCAGTCTAATGGCTCAAAGCCTAATAGAAGCTCTTTTCCATTGACTGGAATTTTTATTTTTATTTTTTGGCATACCCACAAATATCTTCCTGTTCTCTTCATTAAGCTTGTCACTTGCCATTTCTTGTGACTTAAACACTGTGATCAGTTGTGACATCTACACTCACTGCCCCTGCCCCATCTCTCCACTCACTAGCCTGGCAAAACAAAAAACATGGCTCAATCCAACTCTTCAATATTTTAGTGCATGCACCGTAGTTGTTGACTGTAGCTGGAGAAAAACGCTCATCATGCTGACTAGTCTTTAAAATCATAGTCGTAAACGTCAGGTAGATCCTTAGTGCTCTCTGAAAATCCTTTTGCATATCCTTAGCCAAAACTCCCTCTTAACTTTCCTAAATAATTCATTCACTTCTCTCCTGCCCTTAACTCCAACACTGTCTTTTTCTCCTCCTTACACTCACCTGATGATCATACTCATTATTTCACCAAGAAAACAAGAGGAACCAGAAGAAAGTTTCTACTGGTACTTATCATAAAAATCTACAAATCTACTTCTTCTCAAAGGACAGTATGGGCAACTGAGCTTGAGTTAAACAGCCTTTGGGCAAACCCTGGGTTTGCCATGTACAAGATGTGTGATTTTGGGCAAATCATTTGAAATCAGTGTGTCTCAGTTTCTTTGATTTGATATGGGGATAAGAATGATATCTTCTTCATGGTGTTGTTTTGGAGTATCAAGGAGTTAACAAAAGTAATGTACTTAGAATACATAGCAAATGCAAGATAGATATTAGCTATTATTATTGTCTATCCTCCTTTTTGTTACAATGGATTAACTGTTTGTATACCACTCTAAGGCCAAACTCTCCTCTTGTGCTAAGAACCCATCTGTACTCACCTTCTCAAAGATTTTATTTCTATAACTGTTGCCCATCCTTGTTTATGTCATCAATTTTACCCTCTATACTGGATCGCTTCCATAGACACAGTAACTTCTGCAATATCTTCCAGATAAAATTAACCCTACATCTTCTCCTATATTGTTTTGTGAAACTTGTTCAAAGTGTTGTCTTTACTTCGTTTCCATTCATTGTCTTTCAAACTTACTCCAAATATTGATTCAAATGTTCCTCCAAATCTGCATTAGTCGTGGTCACCAATAAATTTCATGTTGCAACTCCAATGCTCAATTTGCAATTCTTCCCTTAATATGTAGATAATATTTAGCATTGTTGATCATTTTTTATGGAAATACTTTCTTTACCTGGCTTCCAGATAAAAACAACATCCTTTATGGTGATTTTTCTGTCATTAGCAATCTTCTCAGTCTCTTCTGCTGGATCTTCCACGTCTTCCTCAACTTTAGATGTTGGAGTGTCCCAGAGCTCGGGCTTATCTCTCTCCTCTTCTCTACTAGCACTCATACCCTAAGTGATCTTATCCAGTTCAATGGCTTTTTTTTTTTTAAGATTAAATTTTGCTCGTTGCCCAGGCAGGAGGGCAAGGGCGCGATCTCGGCTCACTGCAACCTCCACCTCCTGGGTTCAAGTGATTCTAGTGCTTCAGCATTCCCAGTAGCTGGGTTAAAGGCACTTGCCCCTACACAGGCTAATTTTTTGTAGAGACAAGGTTTCACCATGTTGGCCAGGCTAGTCTCAAACTCCTGACCTCAGGTGATCCACCCACCTCAGCCTCCCAAAGTGCTGGGATTACAGGCATGAGCCACCATGCTCACCAGGTCAATGGCTTTCAATACTAACTCTATCCCTTCAACTTCCAAGTCTTTTTTAAATTGTAGCTTTAGAATTCACTGTTTTTCCATCTCCCTGAACCTCCAATGGCATATATCTAAAATTTCCACTTGAAAATCTAATAGGCAGTTTTTATTAGTGTGTCAAATAGTATTGTTCATCTTTTCTCAGTCTTCTACATTCGAAAGCATAGACCTGGAATAATCCTGGGTAACATATATTTGAAATATTATTTTTTGCAGACGTAGTTTATAGTGATTACAGGATTCCAAAATAACACAATTATATTAGAATATGTTGTTGTCCTGCATAATTATTATGCTTAATTGTGAAAATCACGTAATTATATTATACTTTATTTTTAAAAATTATTTTACTTTATTTTTTGAGATGGAGTTTCACTCTTTTTTGTCCAGGCTGGAGTGCAATGGCGCAATCTCAGCTCACTGCAACCTCTGCCTCCTGGGTTCAACTGATTCCCCTGCCTCAACCTCCCAAGAAGCTAGGATTACAGGCATGCACCAACATGCCTGGCTAATTTTGTATTTTTAGTAGAGACGGGGTTTCACCATGTTGGCCAGGCTGGTCTCGAACTCCTGATCTCAGGTGATCTGCCTGCCTCGGTCTCCCAAAGTGCTGGGATTACAGGTGTGAGCCATTGTGCTTGGCCAATATATTACACTTTCTTATGTTGTTGCCTTAAAAAATTATCTTCACTTAAAATTCGTCACAATAGACATTCATGGCTGAGTAAACAAAACTTTATCTTCACTAAATACAGGAGTGCATGTTATACAAGAATCCATTAAATAACCACTTCGGGTTTTATAAATTTAGATTTACGCTCTTGAGACAACATTCAATGAGACAGAAATCACTAACCAGAGTAATGAGAGAGCATTCCCACATTACCTTTCCCAGGCATTTGATAAAAAAGGGGAAGATTTAAAAAAATCAATCCAAGCCATAATCAGAGAAGGTAACTTAAGAACCAGAGAGGTACTATATTGTAAATTAACCTTTTGTTTTTTTTAAGAAAATGTGGCATGCCATCTGAATTATTAGTCTTCCTACCTATCTTTAATGTACCATAATGGCATTCTTCAAGGAAAAGCATCCTAGTGATCACAGAGAATTAGTCTGGCAGCACCTTTCTCTCCTGCTTAAAATCCTACTCCACCCCTTACCTCCCAATCTCAATGCGATAAATTCATTATTATGACTTGCAAATCCATAAAAAGCTTGACTTACTCTTCCTACTCATTATTCAAAACACAGTTCAGGTGTAACCTCCCACTGGGTAGCCTTTCCTTATATCCCCAGGATGATGGCTCCAAGTTGCCCCAGGCTTACACTTGTCACTATTCTTTCCACAGATATAAAAATTATGTTTATGCATCTGAATCTCCTACTAGACTGTGTGCCTCTCAAGGGCTCTTTTTCATCCCCATGGTCCTGGACTTGCGGATGGCTTCGTGGAGGCAGTCATGGTGTCCAGCTGAACAAAAATGACATGCATTATCAGGATCTGGCTGCTACAGGCTTCTTTTTTATATCTCATCATGCTCTTGCATGTAGCCTATGTTTCAGCCACTCAAGTGGTTGGGATTTCTAGAACATGCTATTATGTGTCTTTCCATGTCTGGGATGCCCTTCTCTGACATTTTTTCCCCAATATATTCCTACTATGCTTTAAAAACTAGCTCACACTTTCATGAGACTTTTTATCCACTGTATTCTTATAGGTTTTGTGCCTATTGTTTGAAGTTACCATCTCAGTCTGGAAAGTTTCACAAAGTCAAAAAATACTGTTCATTTTTAGTTTATATTAATTTGTTTCTGACACCCCGCAAAACAAAATTTTATTGCTAATTCTATGTTTATAGTTTTTAATTTTAGTAGTGCCATATTAGTCTTTTAATTTATATTTCTATAATTACTAATGGATGACATTCAGCACCTCTTTTTATGTTAATTGGCCATCTGTATTTCTTCTATAATTACCCTGTTAAAACTCTCCATATACTTAATAGTGAGTTTTTAAAACATTTTATTCACTTTTAGGAGCGCTACATATATTTTGGATATTCAGGATATATTTCAAACAGATAACTTATTTACTGAATATCTACTGGGTAGGCAAGACTGTAATGAAATGTAAAATACAATGTTTGCCTTCAAGTTTAAGTAGCTTGTACTGGGGTGATAGGACCACCCACAGGACAGATTCAAATAGAAATCAATACAATAGCAAATGATTAAATTTAAATGAGAACTAATGACAATAAGTGATTAGACACCAGGAAAAATAAGAGATCAAAGAGGATAATGCCTTACAGGGAAGTCTTGGTGAAAAAGTAGCAATTAAATAGTATAAGAAAGCACTGCAAGAGTGGAAATGGCAATCTCAGGAGTATTAGCCTGAATAAAAACATGGTAGTAGGAAGGTCTTGCCATTTGAAAAAGGGGACTGTGAGAAATAGCTCAAGTAAAGTCAGACTTTAGATAATGTCATTGTTAAGGCAACATACTCTCCTGGGTATTGTGCCAAGAACTTGATATATATGGTCTCAGTTGATACAACACCCTTACAAGTATGGTCCTGTTATCTCCCATTTTTACCTATGAAGAAGATGAAGTCCAGAGAGATTTATGTCCAACCTAAATTCAACAGATTTGACTGTGGCAGAGAGGTCATGACCTTTCTGTTACACCACACTACTGTGTAACAACACGCATCAAGAGAGGTGACATTCTGAAGGGCAAAAAATAGCAACCAGATACGTTTGTATTTTACTCTGAAAGCAGGTGAGAGTTTTAAAGATTTTTAAATAGAGTCATGAATATGTGTTTTAGGAGGATGAATCATACCAATCAATATCATTCAGGTCTCTGCTAAAAGCCTCCTCCTCAGAGTGGCCTTTCTTTACCACTCTATAGACAGTCACCTCTACTTCACTCACCACTTTGTATCCATTTGCACCACTTTTTTTTTATAGCCTTGTATAAATATCTCATAAATTGTGTATTTACAATTTCATTATTGTTTGTCTATTTTTCCCATTACAGTGTAAGGTCCATGAAGGCAGGGGCTTTATTATACCCATTGTTGTATTCCCACCACTGGGAACAATGTGTAGCCTTAGAAAGTGCATGAGAAATATTTATTAAATAAATGAATGGAGTAAGCATGTGGTTAAAGGCATGTAAAATAGTGTCTACAATCTAGATATTTGTATTCAAAATGTCTAAAAGGCCTCCCATTTTTTTTTGTTTCTATAAAACTTGGCAAGTCACCCAAAAATCCATATTCACTTAATAAAACAACTCTTGATTAGATTAAATAGCTCCATTTCCTATAAAGAATTGCTAAAACAGAACTATTTCTTACTCTAAAACCCACCTCCATCTGTAAATCAATGTTTGCAAAAGTATGTGCAGAGCCTCAGTGAGAATTTTTGGATTAAGCATGTTTAAAATGAGTGATGCTGTGGCAGAATAATTGTATCAAATAAAAACAATTTACATTTAAATCATTTGTCAAAGACTGCTCTGTTAGATAAAGTTAGTTCTACTGGGGAGGAGCTCTATACCATGAAAGGATGGATGGAACTTGAGTCAGAACACTAACTCGCCAATCTGCGGTGGTATTTTGTGGGTGGACCTCTCAGAAGACCAGTGCAAGTAATATCTATTGTTTTTTTCTAAATACCCAACTTAAAAGGAATTTACATTCTTCCTTTAAATCGTAGATGCATAGCTGTCATCACACTTGTTAAACAAGTTTCCTTTTAATTGTATTTTGCTATTTTGCCCAGCCCTTAAAATCTCAGCTATCATTGTGGTTAGCACATTTACCAGAGAAGCACTGATCAGGACAAAAGAAATGCAGAAGTTTTCTTTGTCTTTATTAACTTCAGCAGCCATTGTATCAGCACATTATGTATAGGTAAGTGAAGATTTGCTTGCCTAAAATTCTGACATCAATAGAATTAACACTGTCTCCCTCAATATGACTCCCATCCAAAGACTGTAGTCAAACAACTGAGTTTGGATAAGAAAATTGTAGTTTTTCCACAGCATTTTGGATTTCCTGCATGGAAACAACCCTATCACATACACCTGTGTTTGGAATCTATAATTTTATGTAATGATTTGAGGAGTGCTTCAGAAAGGTGATGTGCAGCTAACCATACTGTGAATGAAAAATAATATGAATGTTTGACTGTTGTGGAGAGCAGGTAGCAGAGACAACATTTTCTTTTCTCATAAAACAAATGTTAACCATACTGTGAATGAAAAATAATATGAATGTCTGACTGTTGTAGAGAGCAGGTAGCAGAGAGAACATTTTCTTTTCTCATAAAACAAATGCTAAATTGTTGTTGATAGTGATGAGGATTATGATTTCCTTGTATTTGTTTAACAACTCTTGGTTTCTTAAGGCTTTCACGAATATTATATTGACTCTCACAGTAACATTGCTTCATAAGTATTATCTGTTGAACCGTATATAAACGCACATATTTTTACTTGTTAAATATTCATGAACCAGAATAGTATTATTATGTATTTATACATGCTATCTATTTTTAAAGTATCTAACTAGATAATTATCATGATAAGTGAACAGTGATCATTAATGGAAAAATTTTGAGAATGTACATTTAGCTCAAAAAGAGTTTTCATCTATGCACATAAAATATAGCAAAATTAACTGAATCTAATTTATAATACTTAATGTTTGTTATATTTCACTTAATGTGAAGTATAAGTACATACCTGATGCACATATTTTTCTAAAATGTATATTTTAAGTCAATAGTTGAACCCTTTAAGATATGTATGTATGTGTTTATACATACATCCACAATATCAGTATTCATACGAAATTGTGATCTGACAGGGAACATTCACTGTGATAGAACACACCAAGAATTTTTTCTTGAACTCAAGTAAAAAGGTTTTTGTTGTATGATTATTTCTTTTTTATTATGAATGTTATTTTATTCATAACCTTGATGTTTTCTTATAACCAGCCCTGCTGATCTATCAGTAAAACAGTGATCAAACACATTCAAAAGTGGAAAAGAAACACTGTGATTGTTTTGTTTTGTTTTGCCTGCCAGGTAGTCATCACCTTTAAGCTGAGCGGATATTTTTTCCTTTAAGACATCTTCTCATTTGCTTTCATCATGTTGACACTTGTGAGAAGCTCCAGCCTGAAAGATTTCAAAGGATTAAGCCATTCTTTCCAATACGTCCTTGTTACCTGGGAAAGGTTCAAGCCTTAATATAGTGACTAGCTTCTCAGACAAGGCATTAATCTGATTATACAGCAGAACATGGTGGAATTTAGAAACATGGTTTACTTTGCATGCACATTTGAGAAGACCTTAGTGAACTTTAATAGTTAAGAGAAAGAAAAAAATACCAGAGGTGGAAATAGAGACTTCAAAACCACATTTTATCAATTTCAAATTTTTTCTTAAAGTTAGTCCTGTCAAATAGAATGAGGAACATCTCAGAAGAAGGCAATGTTTTAGATTTTTGCAAAGAAAGCATTAAGAAGTTTACATCCAGATATTTTTTAATGGCAAGGCATAATTTATATTCTGTGTTCCCCTCCCAGTAATTCCTTATGTGATTTTCCAGAAGAATTTGTTGTATGGACTACCAGAAATTGGCTAATAGCTGAGTATTCATCCTGCTTGAGAAGTCTCTTTGCCATTTTTAGGCAGCTATTTATCTGTCATTGTTGTAACGTCATTAGGTTACGAATTAAAGGTAGCTACAACCCAGAGAATCATCTTTGTTATGCCAAGAGATAATCAGTTGGAAAACGGGATAGGGAATGAAAATATTAAATCCTATAGCAATTCTAATGAAATGAAGTTGAAAATTAGAAAGTCATTTCAGTTTTTCACTTTGAAAACCTAGTATCTGAGTGAATTCTGAAACATCTTATTTAATTACATTTTAATAGATTTAAGGTTTTTTTGTTCT
The DNA here is from genome assembly GCA_004027835.1 of Alouatta palliata. Lineage (NCBI taxonomy): Eukaryota > Metazoa > Chordata > Mammalia > Primates > Atelidae > Alouatta > Alouatta palliata. The sequence goes on from PVKV010022353.1 coordinate 17,471, forward strand.
TATAGAATACAAGTTCTGAAAATGAACTGTAGAGATAAAATAAAAAATTTGCCCAAATCTATGCAAAGCCCTGTACTGAATTAAAAATTTAATAATAAAAGTAGCCAAAATAAGAAATGTACAAATGTATCCTTAATTAAAGAATGATTAAGGAAAGAAAGTAATTAGGAAGAGTTCACAGGAGACAGAAAAAAAAAACAGATGAGTTGAGATTGGAGAACGAACCAGTGAGCAAGGTAGTTTTGGTGGAGCTGAATGCTTATGAGATGAGGTAGATGCTGACCCATCATTAAAAGATCAACAGTATTTTAAATTTGACAATGAGAAAATAAATGCTTATTATTTAAAGGCTTTTGAGAGATATGAAAGAATGAGACTGTGACATTCAGGAAGGGTATAAAAATGTTGAGATGAATTAGCCATCTTTGGAATGAAAACAAATGTTTGCCTTGGAAAAAGAAATACTAATTTTGTCTAAATTTTAATACAACAAGCTCTCTGATGCACTGATCCAGTTTCACAGCCTCGATTCTCTCTTGGTTTTAGGTAACTCCTAAATTTATACTTCCAAGTGTGAGTCCTCAGTTAATTAAGAGTCTGATATCTCCAACTGTTTACTGAAAATTTTAATGCTCCTCAAACTCAAAATATGAAAAATTGACAACCTTTTTCTCCCCAAATTATCCCTTCTAGATTTCATTTCATTCTCCCCTTCTTCTTGAGGTAAAATTTGTATCATTAACATATCCTTACCCACTACCCATATAGTTAACTAATTATTAAGTCCTTGCATATATTCTTCTCTTGTAAACTTTTCTGAACTCCTGCTTTCTTTCTAATTATCATCACCCAGAATCCCATCACTCCATTCCCATGGATTAGAATAGGCTCTTTCCTTATGGGTTTTCTTTTATTTTTCTTCCTCCTTTCAACTATCATCATAAATACCATCTGCAATTTCATCTTCCTAAACACTACAAGTCCTCATGTTAGTCATTCCACAAGATAAAGTCGACACTCTTTTGACTAGCCCTGAAAGCTTTATATAATATGGATCCCTCTGATCTTCCCTACAAAATGTAGTTGCCCTTGATCTCCCTTGCCTTTATTCATTCACTTACTCAACAAAAATTATCTTTAATACTAGGCACTATGTTATTCCCTGGATATAAAAAATAACAAATAATGATGTGGTCCCAGACCACAATATGCTAAAGCTAAAGGCAAAAAGACCGAAATGTAAAAACCAAAAATATTATGAATGTAGGACATAATACGGTTGACTATGGGAGACTACAGTGAAAAGAATATGACAGAGTTGAGTGATAAAGTTTAAGTGGAAGCTCACCAGGTAGACTTAAGGCGAATTTTAGGCAAAGGAATGGAGAGTGCAAGGGCATAGAGACACGAAAGAGTCTTATGTGTCCATAGATCCATAAATAGTCTGAAATGTCTAGAACACAGGTTATTTGTTGGAGCGTGAGAAGAGATAGTGGAGGAGTTGGCCTAAGACAGGGACACATGTAGTTTATTTACAGAAATTTGAAGAAGAGAGTTTGGAGCATAGATAAAGAGAAGTTCAGAAATGTGATGATGGAATTTGTAAATATTCTTTAGTGAGGCCTTCCATTTCCTCAGTGGAATATGACAGTTATCAACTAGGAGTGAGGATAAGGCAGATGGTGCTGGAGGTTTGAGGAGAAAAATGATATAAAATAATTTTCTAGAAGAATGAAAACACATCAGTAAAAGATGGATGTTTTTTAAAAAGATCTTATTCTCCTGAAAGCATCAACCCAATTTATTTTTTCTATGATCCAGTGCATCATACACAGTACCCCCAGATGCTACTTTTAATCTGAAAAAAAAAAAAATTGAGAAAAAACCTGACAACCTGTCCTCATAAAGTCTTTCAGTATTTTACCATAAAGATAGTGCATAGCTTAGTAAGAATCTGCATTGCCAGGATTGTTAAAGTGCAAATTCCCAGGCCCTTCTAGGAATTCAATTTCACTAGATCTGGAATAGGATTCCACAGTCTGCAGTTTAATAAGCACTTTGGGTGATTCTGGTTAAGGTCAGTCTCCAATTGTACTTGACAGAACCTCAATACAGAAGACAAAATCTCAACACCCTTGCGTGGGATCAAGGGTACTTCTTGCTGCTACTTCTCTGCGTCAGTCAGAGTTTTCTAGGGAAACAAAACCAATAGAAGAGATAGATACATATACATACATATAACTATATAAAAACATACACGTATAGATTTATTTTAAGGAATTGGCTCACACAATTGTGTAGTTTGAAAGTCTGAAATACTTAGGACAAGCTTCCAGATTCGAACTCAGGACGGATTTTTATGTTATCATTTCAAGGCAGAATTTTTTCTTCTCCCATTTTTTTTTTTTTTCATTTTTGCTCTTACAGTCATCAACTGGTTGGATGAGGTTCACCCAATTATTAAAGGTAATCTCCTTTACTTAAAGTCAACCGATTCTAGGTCTTAGTTACAGATATGGAATACCTTCACAGCAACATCTAAAGTAGTGTTTGACTAAAGAGTTCAGCACCACAACCTAGCCAAAGCTAACACATAAAATTAGCCAGCATATTCTCCAATGTCATCTTTGAATGATTTGTGACTCACAGTTTGCCACAACAAAGTTGAATTGCTTGTCTTTCTTTAAGCATTGCATATTGTTCCCTCCTCCTAGATGGCTTCCTATGCCTTTTTTGTCTAGAAAACTCCCACAGATCCTTATTTCAGCTTAGATTGAGGCTGTCAATGCAAATTTTTGCCTAAACAAGACATACTGAAAACACCTGACATTATATGTTCATCACGACACGCTTTTCTATGAAAGAGTTCTTTGAAACACAGTAATAAGCTAATAAGGTAGGTGGATAGTGCTCTAACAGAGTGTAGCACTTCCTATCTGTGCATATTCTCTGTATAAAATAAGGACAGAATAAATAATATAGGATCATGATCATACTTTAAAATACTACTTTGTGCTTAGGCATAAAGAACTTCTAAGACATTTCCCTTCCATTCCCTTCCTTACCCCTCTGACCTGACAAGATCTTCACTTATTGATACTCTGTTTCTATTTTTTGATCATGAGAGGGAGCAAGATCTCAAGTATATAGATAATTTGGAACCAACCATTATACTCTTAAATGTAACTTCATAACAGATTTAGAGAGCTTCAATCAAAAGCTTTAAGGGAAGCTCATTTTTTAAATCTTTGTCCCTTCCTCTCACTCTTCCTCCCTTCTCTCCCTCCCACTTTCCCTTTCTTCCTCCTTTCTTAAAATATCTTTTGCTACTACTGTGTCTGAATTGTAGAGCTTCTAGAGGTGAGCATGAGACAAGAAATAAAGATTTTAAATGACTGTGTTTATTCTGATAGAGCTTTCACATTCATATCCTTTACTTGCAGACCAGTCATGGCTTCCCATACATCTGTGCCACTATCTGATTGCCCTTCTTGTGTTTGGGGTGTTGGCAATCTTTGGAATAACTGTTGGTCTCCTGGTTCATTTACTGGCAGTAGGTTGGTAAATAATATATTTTTATTTATTTCATTTTATTGTAATCTTTATTTTAATTGCTACAAAAGATAAAAAAATGGAAACAATGAAGGAACCACAGATTGCAGAAATAAGCATCATTAACATTTTTAAAACACTGTATTGCAGATATCTTTTTCACTATGCAAAGGTAAAAAAATGAATATTCATACACAGACATAAATGCACAGATAGAAAGACTTTGGAAAACATAAGAAAAGTTGGAGTCTTTTTTTTTTAAATGCTATGTTTTAACTTTAGATATTATACCATTCATATCCTACTATGAAAGACAAGAAAATCATATATTTGTACTTTTCATTTTCCTCCCACACTTCTCACTGGTTTGTTAGCAATGTTATTCTTATTACATTGTCAGCATTTATAACACTTTGTTCCGGTCTGTAATAAAAGTTACTACAGTTGTTTAGCTTTGAATATATATTTAGATGGAGCATATACTCACCATCAACTCTTTCTTCACAGCATTGCTAAGCCTGAGTATTGTTTTTTTTTCTCCAAAGTTAGATATACTCATAAATAATCAAAAAGCTATTCAGAGTTTTTTTGTAAATAAAAACGCAGCCCCTCCTTCACTATCCCTATTTCTCACTTCTCAGACACAACCACTTTCAACTCCTTGATTCTTAATATTGCTATATTCTACTTTTTCAATTGTTGGCATCATCTATTTACTTTCTACTATTGAAGAATGAAGATTCTGTACACATTGATACCCTGGCAACATAGCAGTCATTTTGGGATTTCCCTTCAGCAGCACCCTGAGATGTACCTTCAACTACTTGTCGAGTTTGACACCCTAATGTCTGAATTCTATTTCTTTTTTATTATTGTATTCACTCAATTGTAGTGGAGTATATACTCCGGAGCTTTCTGGGAAAGGGTTATGACGGGAACCCTTGTTGTGTGTGCCTGAAAATGTTTTAATTATATCCTTAACCTTACTTAATAATATAGAATTGTAAGCTGAAAACAATTTTTCCTCTGAATTTTGATGGTAATGCTCTGTTGTCTTATTGTCTTCAAAGTTTCATTCAAGAAGTCTGATGACATTTTGATCCAAGAATTTTTGAGTGAAATCTCTTCTACTCCTGTCCTTCAGGTTCTGCAACCTCAATGGATTTTTTTCTTTGCCCACAGTTATTTTGAAATTTCATGGTAATGTGACAGAGTATAGATCTTATTTTCATCTATTGTGCTGGCATTTAGTGGGTCATTTCAATCTGAAAATTCATATACTTCAGGAACTGAAGTATATGAATTATGTCTTAGATTATGTCTTTGATGATTTCCTGTCTATAGTCTCTTTTTGAAGCTCTTGTTACTTTGACAGTGAGCTTCCTAAATGTGACTTCTAATTTTTTAAACTTTTCCATTATATTTTTCATTTCTTAGTCTTTTTTTTAAAAAAATCACTTTCTTAATTTGCTCAAGCTTGCTTTCTAAACTTTCTATTGATTTATTTATGCTATTATATATTTAAATTCTGAGATATCATTTAATTATCTAAATGTTCCTTTATATAACATCTTGATCTTATTTATTACAAACATCTTCTCTGAGGATAATAATGTTTAAATTTGTTGCCTGAATAGTCTCTTTTCCTTCCAAGGTTTTCTTTGTTTATTTTGGTCGTATTTGCTATTACATACTTTTCTCAAATATATGTTGATCCTTTGGTGTCTGCTAATTTTCAAGGTTGGGTATCAAAGACCTGACCGAAAGAAGTGCCTATTGCTGATGGTTTTTGTTACAGATGTTCTATGTGGTTAGATGTTTTGTTGAGAGAACCTAAATTACCAGTGTATTTAGGTCTCTTCTCTTGGATTGGTCAAAATTCTTAGGGGAAAAATCTTCCCTTGTTGTGCATGAATATGATAGTTGCTGGTAGCTCTCTATAGTCAAGTTGGGAAGAGTCCAGCATAGAAGTTTTGAGTGTGGTACACCTGACCTCAACTATGTTTCAGTCTCCATGATCTTAAAACCTTAGTAGTTGGAGAAGACACTGGGAGCTAGTTGTTTCAACCAATTTTTCCGGTTTTAATTTCACTTCTTCTATTCCTATTTCCATGAGTATCTGGTACCATTTGAACTGCTCTTTTAAGGCAGCACATGCCTTTACTTTTCCCACTACAATATAAGGGTTTAGGTTTCCTGAGTCCGTTATATGAATTACCACTCACCTGCCTCCAGCTTCCATAATTCTGTTATTGCCTCCTCTCCCATTACCATCATCTTGGTGGGTTAACTTCTTTAAAACCCCAAACCAAACACTTTCCTATCATTTTAGTGGGATTTGGAGAAGAAACATGTATAGATGCATTTATTAAATTCATCATCTTTAAGTGAATGTTCTTGATTCTTGAGTTTCTTACTATGAGTAATCTCTAGGTTAGCTATATCTTCTTAAAGTCATTCCTTTAAGATTTTGAGCTGCTGAAATTCCTGAGATTTTACATGCATAACAATATATAAGCAAAAACTTATTTGTTTATGTTATCTTTTCCTTGGAACTTTGTAAACTTTTCCCATTGTATTTTTGTCAATTTAGTGTTGTCAAAGAAAAGATTCTGACCATTTCCTCTTTGTAAATGTAAATTTTTTTTTGCTTTTTTCTGCCTGAATAATCGCAAGACTATTTATGCTTTAGATTCATCAAATCCAGTCAATCTTAGTATTGTGTCTATCCTTCAAATTTTCTTTGAACATATGGACCCTTTAAAGCTAACAATTTAAACTTCTTTGTCCAGTTCTTTTTTCAGGACCACCATTTATGCATTTGTTGGACCTCCTTTTCCTCTCATGTTGTTTATTTCTTCAATAATTTTAATTTCTCTTTTCAATTTTATTTTATTTATTTATCTATTTATCTTGAGATGGAGTCTCACACTCCTGCCTGGGCTGGAGTGCAGTGGTGCCATCTTGGCTCACTGTAACCCCTGCTTCCTATCAATGTGTACAGAATCTTCATTCTTCAATAGTAGGTTCAAGTGAATGTCCTGCCTTCACCTCCCAAGAAACTGAGATTACAGGTGCCCACCACCACACCCAGCTAATTTTTTGTATTTTCAGTAGAGACAGGGTTTTATCATGTTGGCTAGGCTGGTCTTGAACTCCTAACCTCATGATTCACCTGCCTTGGCCTCCCAAAGTGCTGAGATTATAGGCCTGAGGCACGATGCCAGGCCTTCAATTTTATGTTGTTTTGCTCAAGCCTGTCCTCATAAGATTTTTAAAAAATCTGTATCTGTTATTCCCAATGTGGCTTTTATCTCTGATAGTCTTATTTTCCTTTTTCATTCCTTTATTAAATTCTGCAGCTTACTTGTCTTCTTTGGTAAATGGTTGTATATTGTTTAGTTCTTTTGTATGCTGCATTTTTGAGATTGTTGGAATTAGCTGTTAACACAATTTCATTCCCTTGTAATTTCTCTTCTAGTTTTTAAAAATGTTTTCCCTCCTTTTGTTTTTTTTTTCCTCCAAGATCTACAAAGTTCCCTACTGCATTATTTTTAACTATTATTCACTCTTTGGGGTTTGGGATAGATGTTTTCCAAAGAATACTGTAAGAAGTGGGCCTAGAGGGTGGATTATAGGCTGAGAGAGATTATTTAAAAATTGACACATACTAATTGTACATATTCATAAGGTTTAGATTGATATTTAGATATATGTATACAATGTGCAATGATTAAGTCAGCGTAATTAGCATATTCATAACTTCAAAAATTATTCACTTATTTGTGTCAAAAACATTCAAATATTTTCTTCCAGCTATTTGTATATAATAAATTATTATTAAATACAGTGACCCTACAGTGCTTTAGAAGACAAGAAATTATTCCTCCTATCTAACAGTAATTTTGTATCTCTTAACACCCCTCTTCCTACTCCCCTTCTCCTACACTTTCCAGCCTCTAGTAACCACTATTCTACTCTCTACACCTACAAGATCAAAGGTTTTAGTTTCTACATGTAGGTGAGAACATGCAGTACTTAGCGCTATTGTGAATAGTGCTGCAATAAACATGAGAGCAAAGATTTTTTTTTGACAAACTAATTTTCTTTTCTTCAGATATGTATATACCCAGTAGTAAGACTGCTGGACAATATAGTAATTCTATTTCTATCTTTTTGAGGAAACTTCATACCGTTTTCCATAATGGGTGTATTAATTTACAATTTCTACCAATATTGTATAAGAGCTTCCTTTTTTCCACATCCTTGCCAGGATTTGTTGTTTTTGGTCTTTTTAAGAATATCCATTCTAACTGGAATAAAATTATATTTCACTGTGGTTTTGCTATGCATTTCCCTGATGGTTAATAATGTTGAACATTTTATTTTATTTATTTATTTATTTTTGAGACAGAATTTCACTCTTTTGCCCAGGATGGAGTGAAGTGGCATGATGTCAGCTCACTGCAACATCTGCCCCTCAGATTCAAGTGATTCTCCTGCCTCAGCCCCTCTGTAGCTGGGATCATAGGCGACTGCCACCACACCCACCTAATTTTTGTAATTTTAGTAGAAATGGGGTTTGCCATGTTGGCCAGGCTGGTCCTGACCTCAGGTGATCCACTTGCTTTGGCCTCCCAAAGTGCTAGGATCACAGGTGTGAGCCACCACACCCAGCCAAGCATTTTAAAAAAATAGACCAATGTTCCTTTATCTTCTTTTGGGAAATAGCTATTTAGATAAACTGCCTATTTTTAATCGGATTTCTTTTTCTGTTGAGTTGAATTCCTTGTATATTCCAGCTATTAAGTATTAATCCCTTGTTGGACGAATAGTTTCCTTCTATTCTGCAGGTTGTCTCTTCACCCTATTGATAGTTTCCTTGGTTGTGCAGAAATTTTTTAGTTTGATATAATCCCATTTATCTATTTTTGTTTTTATTCCCTGTGCTTTTGAAGTCATATTCATAAACATTTGCCCAGACCAATGTCTTAGGGCATTTCCTCTATGTTTTCTTCTAGTAGTTTTATAGTTCTGGGTTTTACATTTAAATCTGTGACTTACAAGTTATCCTGATTTGATTTCTGTATACGATGTAAGACAGGGGTCTAGTGTCATTCTTCTATATGTGGATGTCCAGTTTCTCCAGCATCATTTATTGAAAAGATTGTCCTTTCCCCAATGTATTTTCCTGTTGCCTTTGTCAAAAATCAGATAGCTGTAAATAGGTACCACACTATTTTTGTCACTGTAGCTTTGTAGTAAATGTTGAAGTCAGGTAGTGTGATACTTCCAGCTTTGTTCTTTCGTTCACGACTGCTTTGGCTATTTAGGGTCTTTTGTGGTTTCATAGCAATTTTAGGAGTTTTTTTTCTATTTCTTTGAAAAAAGTCATTGGTATTTTCATAGGAGATGCATTGAATCTGCAGATTGCTTTCAGTAGTATAGTCATTTCTTTTAAGTGAAATCAATGAATATTTATTTGTACATCAGATTTCAGTGAAATCAATGTATATTTATTTGTACATCGGGCACCTTAGAACAGAGTTTGAGAATAGTTACAAGAAGAACGTATTTAAAACAGGAAAGCTGCAACAACTGTTTTGGAAGAGAAAATTTAGACACTCTTTTAAATAACAGGATAGTTAATTGTATTTAAATATGGGCACCAGATAGTTTGACTACCTTATTTGCCTTTGCTTTTCACCAGTAGCCAGGGTAAGAAAATACTGTGATGAATTATGAAACATTCATTGCTGCTCAAAGGGGACCTCTTTCTGGTCAAGAAAAGCAGCTTTTCCGCAGATAAATTCTAAGAGGAATTTGTTGCCTGGATCCCTGTGTAGTGGGTGATAGATGACTCATGGGTAATAACAGGATAGTATAATCATTTTAGCAATATTAATTATTCCATTCCATGAACATATGACTTCTTTTAATGTTTCTGAGTGTCTTCTATTTCTTTCATAAGTGTTTTGTAGTTTTCTTTACAGAGATCTTTCACCTCCTTGGTTAAATTCATTTGTAGGTGTCTCTTTTTCTGTAGCTATTGTACTTGGGATTCTTCTCTTGATTTCTTTTTCAACTAGTTTGTCATTGATGTATAAAAATGCTACTGATTTTTATATGTTGATTGTTAATTCTGAAACTTAGTTGAGTTCATTTATCAGTTATAAGAATGTTTTTGGCTGGGTGCGGTGGCACACGCCTATAATCCCAGCACTTTGAGAGGCTGAGGCGGGTGGATTACCTGAGGTCAGAAGTTTGAGACCTGCCTGGCCCAACATGGCGAAACCCTGTCTCTAAAAAAAAAAAAAGAAAAGAAACGAAAAGAAAAGAAAAGAAAAGAAAAGAAAAGAAAAGAAAAGAAAAGAAAAAAAGAATGTTTTCGTTAAGTCTCTAGGTTTTTTTTTTAATATAAGATTATGTACCTGTAAACAGAGAAAATTTAACTTTCTCCTTTCTAATTATGGATGTTTCTTCGCTCATTGCTCTGCCTAGGACGTCCAGGCTGAGGGAGTTTGCAATTTATATCTTCACCTACTATCTCAACCATTCTCTTATCTTACTGTTCATTTATTTTTATTTTTTAAGAGTTAAGAAGCTAGGGTGGCCCTGAAAAAAATCTCCCTAATTTGCAGACTCTTTCAATTATGATGTAGTAATTTCTGACGTCCCTTCTTTCTTTTCCCAGCTTACCTTCAACAAGTTGCCTTAGCTGGAAGATTGGATCATATACAATAAAAATGTCACAATTGCATGATTTCCCTTTCATTATTACTTTAGTCATTCTGCAGTGTTAAAATGGGCCTTTTTTTTTTTTCATAGATACTAAGGTACTTGAGATATGATACATATTATCTCCACTGGGATACATATTAAACATTTAGGAATATGCTAGATACTGCAGATTAGTGCAATATCTAGCATATTCCTAATGTAATAAAAATACTCCTGTTTTTTTTTCTAGGCCCTGAAATCTTAATACTCAATCATTGAGAACTTTTAGAAAAGTGTGTGTCTAGCTTAATTTGTGAGATGTATCTCTGTTGTGTATAATCTCTTACTTTAGGGTATATTTCACAATTTAGAGTATATTCACTTCACATTATAAAATTTGAAGTTGTAAGTTGCAGTTGCATTATTTGCTTGTTTTCTTAGAACAGAGCCCACTATTCTTATCTTTTCTTCTTTTTCTGGGCTTAGAGGTATGAAAATGTAGTACTTTTACTCTGTCAGCTTTAGATAGAAGTCCTCTCATAATTTATGCTTAAACCTTGATATTGCATCCAGAGTACTCAGGAAAAAAATGTGTGTGTGTGTGTGTGTGTGTGTGTGTGTGTGCATGTGTGTGTGTGTGTTTTAGGTTTTCGTTCCAGAAATAGATTTTAAATAATTAAGTTATAGAACGATTTCCTTTTTTTTCTGCTCCATCATCCATCTTTCTCAATTCATTTTGGGATTTAAACTACTTATATAGACAGAAATGTTAATCACATGGTACAAGTATGCCTTGTAGACATCCCATTCCCAGACGTTATTTTTATCTCATTAGGTATCAACTAAGCACAACGACTGTATTCACAGTGACCTCAGTATAGTTAGTGAGCAATCTCAGTGTCCCACTAAGACTGCTACACAGAATTAAATTAGTTGATTTAATTCTGTGTAGCAGTCTTAATGGGACTCTGAGATATTCAAGAGTTGATTTTCTCGTTCTAGGGTATGTTTTCTTTATCTAAATTGCCATAGACATTAAATGTTCAGTTTATTCACTCACTTTTGGAAAAGAACTCCATTCAGTTGTAATCAAATCAATCCATATTCTGCCAATCTATTAAATTAATTTAATCCTGTATTAATTAAGGAATATTCATGGCCGTTGAACATTGTAATAGGTAGAAATAATTAGGAATCCAAATAAAGAACTGAATGATGCATTGTGAAGAGTGAATTATGAGAGAGAAGTTACATAGTTTCAAGGTCTAATTTTTGCTACTTATAAAAAATCTAGTGCATAAACCCACTTTCAAGATCTAATTTTTACTATTTTTAAAAAACCTAGTAAACCTGTTATAAAGCTTTATCAGTTTGTAGTAAAAGATCTGGATCCACAGAAAAGTTAAATGAAATTAACAATATTCCTTCATAAATCATTCATAATCAACCCATTTTCAGCATTTTATTTAGAACTTTCTGACTTCTTTTACCATCAACTTCACTATAAAATATTTTCACATTTATAGTGATATTATATTTAATCATATTGTCTCCTTTTCTGCATTCACATATAACTTACAATTGAAAAATAAACTTTGCCATTTAATCATATCTTATTAATATCTCATTTAATGGTTTCATCTATATCATCTCTTACACAAGATGACCTTCAAAGGCAATAATCGTATTGCAAAATAATATTAATATTTATTTAGTTCATATTATATGCTAGGCACTCTTATACAATATCTAGCATATTCCTAAATGTTTAATATGTATCACAGTGGAGATAATATGTATCATATGTCAAGTGCCTTAGTATCTGTGAAAATTTAGGAAGGAAATGTAGTAACTTAAGTGTGGGCTTTAGAGTCAGACAAATTGAGTTTTGATCTTTGGCTCTTTTTAGTAGCTATAAAATTTTGAGTAAATTACTTAGTCTCTCTGAGACTACACTTCTCCTGAAATATTAATATATTTCATAAAGTTTTTCTAAAGTATCTTTGCATAGAAGATACTTACATGGTAACTATTTTTATTCATAATCTGATAATTGATTACTATAGACAGAAATCTCTTCATAGTATAAATTCCTGTCTCAACCAATATGTTACTGTATCTGAACTTTATATCCTCTTCTATTATCTCAAACATTCTCTTATCTCTCTCTATATATATCTCTATATATACATATATGTATATATATGTGTGTGTGTATATATATATATATATATATCTTAGACAAAGTTCAGACAGAGTAACATATTGATTGAGACAGGAATCTATCTATCTATCTATCTATCTATCTATCTATCTATCTATTCCATTATTGGTCCTATAAACACAATGCCTATATGATCTAATCAACTGTACATAAATAATTCACAAGAGTTTATCAATGTCTAATATGATCACAATACATACTAGTTGTTATTACTAAGTAACCCATACCTGGATTTGAAGTTTATTTAATTTAAATAATTCTTGGATCATTTCTTGATCTCACAGCAAACAGGATCTACTTCTACCAAGGTAGCTTTAAAGTACCGGATATCCCATATAATAGAAATTATGAAAAGGAGACATCACCAGAAAATAACTATCTTAGCAAAATTCTTGAGACTAGGGTAAGTTAGTATTTTCCCATATTTGTTTCATTGTTAATTCTCTGAAGTATAAATATTGGAATTTTATATTTGAGTCTATTTTCTCTCTTAACAGATGGTTGATGCATTTCAAAGTTCTAGCATTTACAGACAATATGTCTCTTCTCAAGTCATCACACTGGTGTAAGTAACTAACATTAACCATTAGAAAAGAGATCAACTCATTATACATACGACTGAACTTCAAATTCTTCTGTAAAAAGAGTCTATTGATATGGTATAGTCCTTAGCCAATAAGCTATGAATACCAAGCATCACCACAAAGAACAGACGAATTTTTCAATGTAAAACCAAAGCAAAGATTGGGCTATATAGTTGAGTTCACTAGATGTATCGTCGATACATTAATCCTCGAATTACAAATGTTTCATCCTTTTGGTTTCCTAAATATCTATGTCCAGAAAACATTAGATAGTCCCATAGACCAATGTTCGATGCTCTAACACGTTTATTTAGCAGTAGCAAAAATATAGATCCTGATTTCTCTTATCTTGTGACTTGCAAGTCAGATAAACACTTAGTGGAAAAACCCCTAGAATTCTTAGTAGATACAGGGGAGGAGAGGGCCTGTTTACACTAGGCTTCAAGATCCAGAAAAACCTTCTAGTCACCATAATAAGAAATAAAATAGCTATGCTGTGTTCCCTGCATGTGGGTTTGGAGTGGCATGGACTGGCCAAGGTAGCCATAGAATAGGATTTAGACAACCTGAACATAGCCTTTGTGATTTAGTAGCCCTAGAGTTTTTGGCAAGTTACTGTGTCATTTTGAGTCTGTTCTTTTATCTCGATACATGTTAATAATAATACTTGCTTTGCCTCACTCACAGAACTGTACTCAGGATAAAAAAGAAAATACGTGTGGAAAAACTTGCAAATAAACACATTTCAGATGAAGGCAATTATTGCTTTTACTTCCATCAGTGCCACAAGACTATATCTGCTCTTCTTCCCTGCTCCTGGGACTCCTGGAATTGTAGAACAGATTAAGCTCTCAACTAGCATTAACATTGGAGGTCGATTTTGGTATTGAACATAAATGTGAGACTAAAGTTGAAGGGCCCAGATATCTCTCAGAGCTGAATGCAACCTCGAGAGATGTCTCTGCTTTATTTTCCCATGCATGTACTTTCATGTATCTATAAACAGCATGGACCAAAAGGAAGTCATGAAGAGGCCACAGGACAGAGCTTTTCACTTTGGCATACACTGCTATAATAATCAAACTTATGTGACCTGACTGCTTCCCAGGAATTGTTATTGATTTATGTGACAAAATATTGAGCATCGCTGAGGGAGTCCCAAAGCATAATAATGCCACTTCAGACACAAGCCTCAGGACTTCGTAACAATGCCTACATGTCTGTTGGCTGGCTAGCTCCTCAGGCTGGCTGCCCTTTTCTCGATTCCAGACACATCCTCCCTAAAAACCACAGTCAGATTAATCTTCCTCAAATACAGTTTAACTGAACAACTTTCCATCACTGCTACCCCTTAGCTAGCATTAAAGATCCTTCTCTGGTTTAGCTCAATCTCCTAGACACTGCTGTTATTTTATGAGTGGGCACAAGGTGACAGTGTGCAGCATACAGACAGCTCTGTAAAGAGCCCAGGTTATACAGTTAACTGGATTAAATCTAAATTCTAGTGTAGTATGTACTTACTCTTGAATACATTATGTAACTTCTTAGAGCCTCAATTTTTCCTTGTCTATAAAATGAAGATGACACCTACGCTGCAGGATTATTGTGGAGACTAAGTGTGCTAATAAATATGATAACAAAGTATATAGGCTATGTAATACAAAGTGCATTGGAATATAGAAGATGCCTAATAGATGCTAATTAATATTATTGCCACCAGTTATTCTGAAGAAATATTCCTTCTTATCTGTGCTTTATGCAATTTTCTGCTTGATAATGAAGTAGAAACAAAAATACATTAAGGGTCAGTGTGTATGTCACCTCCTCCATGTAAATTTCTCTGATATTTTATGTAAAAAATGACTTAACCTTCCTGGGAATATCTCCACATAAGATAAACATATTATTGCTTCTACCTCATTTATTATAGTAATTTGCATATATGTCTTATCTCCCCTGAAAATCTACAATTTCCTTGAGGGTAGAAGCTATGTCTTAGTCATCCTTGCACCCTTCATCACATAATAGCACCCAGTGCAGTTGCTTGTTTACAGTAGTTGCTCAACAAGTGATTGATAAATGTATTAATAAATCATCCTAGTTCTTACGTGATACTTTTACCCTATGCCTCAGGCAACTCCTGTTTTTTCTCTTTTTCTTGGAGTTGGAGCTTTGTTCATGTTGCCCAGGCTGGCATGCAGTGGCATGGTGTTCACTCGCTGCAACCTCTGCCTCCCAGGTTCAAGTGATTCTCCTGCCTCAGCCTCCTGAGTAGCTGGGATTACAGGTGCACACCACCATGTCCAGCTAATTTTTTGTCCTTTTAGTAGAGATGGGGTTTCACCTTGTTGGCCAGGCTTATCTTGAACTCCTGAACTCAGGGGATCCGCCCGCCTCAGCCTCCCAAAGTGTTGGGATTACAGGCACGAGCCGTCCGGCCTCCCTTTTTCAGATTCATGTAACTGCTTGTCCTCTGAATTGAATAATACAGCTGCATGCATACTGTCACCAAGCAAATATAGGAAGATGGATGGTCCTGTGCTCAACCTAAAGGTACTCCACAAACTCATAAAAAAAGAAACTAACATATGAAAGATCAGACAATGGGGAAAGAAATGCTGTTTTCAGCAACATATAAAAGCTTTATGTTGTTTCCAGTCCCGATAACAACAGCGTGACAGCACATACATGGCTGACATTCAAGGCTCCCAGATCAATGAAAGAAAACAAAAGAAAGTGTCTTACATCAGATGCTGAAGAACCACTCAGGATCCTTGACTACAGATCCGAATTCTCTGAGGCTTATCGGTAAGGTCATGTTGGGAGTGGTGTTACTTTCATCATTTTACCCTAGCATATGTCACAAATATCAGACACAGAACTGATCTTCAATATTTTTAAATGAATATCATTGTTTTACATCAGAGCAATTGTTTCTATTCTTCACTATTGAAAACAGAATCAAATTGCAGTAATACCAAAATTTTATTTGTTGCAGGGGTGAGGGCAGGCTGCTTTTCATTCTAAAGCAGATATTAATACTTTTAACAGTCCTTAAAAGTACTGATGTGTCTTGCTAATCTTTTAAAAATCTATAAATTTCAAAAACAGCATTGGAGCCACCATTACAAGACAGGTCTCTTTTTAAAAGTTATTTTTTGTATACTGACAGGAATTAGGTTTACTTGTAGGGAATTCCTTTTCCTCTGAGAAAAGACACTCACAGTTTTCCACTTTAGATGATATAGAATGCAATTCTAATTAAATAAGAAAGAATTCTCTCATGCAGAACCATGAAGATGGCACCTCATATCATACTTTCATTTATTGTAAAAGAACAATTCCAACAAACCACTGTTCTCCCCTTTGTGTTAACACTTTATCTTGAAATTCCAAATTATTAACCCTTTTGCCCTGCTGGACCTACCATCTTAATCCATTACCCCAAAGTCAGTGGTGCTAGGCTTTAAATTTACTATGAATTTTTTGTTTTATTTCAGAAATCAGTAAGGTCAATGCTGCAAAATTATCAACAACCGTAAGTTTAGATACTTTTAAATTAAATTTATGAGATGATCTAAAGCACAGCAGTTTTTGTTACTATTGGTCAGGCACAGTTTTAAGGGCTTTACACATACAGTAATTCATTTAATCTTTGTAACCATCCTGCATATGGGTATGACTGTTATTCCATTTTTGAGATGGGGAAACTGAAGTACAAAGGAGTGAAATAATTGTCTAAATTCATCCAGCCTGTGAATGGTGAGGCCAGAATTCAAACTCAGGCAGTCTGGTTGCAGAGCATGAACTTAACTATAACTTTATCTGCCTTCCACAGCTCACACATTCTCAAAGTGCTGGTGTCTTGGAGAAAGTATGCTGGGTATGCAAGCAATCCACTGGCTGCTAGTGATTCCTGTACAGATTACACTGTACCTATCAGTACAAGATATTGTCAGATATAACCATACAAAGCCAACTCAGCTCACTCTCTGCTTTGTAATCAAAAATTATTTTCCTATTCTTAATGAAGCAAAGCTGACTTTTTCTGACAGGCTGTGGGAGACGAGCCAGGATGTCACCTACATTTGATCGAGTCAGGGGAGGTTCCACTGCTCAGGAAGGAGAATGGTCATGGCAAGCAAGCCTTAAAATGAATGAGCAACACTACTGTGGAGCATCATTGATCAGTGAAAGATACTTGCTGACTGCGGCTCACTGTTTTAAAGTGTAAGTTCGTCATGTTGACCAAGGCTATGGAAACCAAAGGCTTTGGGGGAAGTTCCAGTTTGCACCTGTTATCCCGGTTTAAATGTCAGCAGCACTCCCGTCCATTCTTAAAAGTGTCCTGGTTTGGAAGACAAATTATATGGGAAGCCTATCTAAGCCTTTCCTACCTTACTAGTCAAAATAGGAAGAATCATTCACTCTTGACAGTGAATTTTTTTCTTCACATGATACTTATCTCTCATTAGTTTATACTACAGACATCCTAAACTACTTGTAGTTGCTGAAACACATTCTGTTTCATATCTGTCTTCCTCTCTGCACATGCCTGTCCCCATCTCCTTGTCTTTTAGGCAAATAGGACTTTGTCCCATAGTCTTATCCAAAATGCTATTTTCCCTAAGAAATCGTCCATTCCCTTAAGAATACAGATTTAAGTCCTCCTGTTTTGCAGTCCCACTAATTATATACGCCATTATTTAACATATTACAACTGCTAGTGTTTACACCTCTCTCACTATATTTAAAATTTTTGATGGCATGGTCATTTATTTTTATTCTATACCTGAATGCCTTACATAGTATATGGTGTGGAAACTCAAGATTTTTTGAATAAGTTTAAAAATCAGATTATATCATTGCTAATGAACTACAGAGCAAGGAAATATTCATGCCAAGAGAAGAGTACAGTAGATGCAGAATGTATTTCTATTA
>PVKV010022354.1:0-35603 GCA_004027835.1 Alouatta palliata
CATGGTGAAACCCTGTCTCTACTAAAAATACAAAAATTAGCTGGGCGTAGTGGCAGGCGCCTGTAATCCCAGCTACTTGGGAGGCTGAGGCAGGAGAATCGCTTGAACTTAGGAGATAGAGATTGCAGTGAGCCGAGATCAAGCCATTGTACTCCAGCCTGAGCGACAGGGCTAGACTCTCAGACCAAAGAAAAACCTCTGGTAGAGCAATTTATGACATCTGTTTGTTTTGTCTAGGAAATTTATTTTGTCTACAGTTGGATCTAAGGTACACTCTCCTCTAGACTCAGGTCTAAAACCTGATTCATTAAATCAGAAGTTTTTTTTGTTTTTTGTTTGTTTTAATTTTAATTTTTTTTTTTTTTTTTTTTTTTTTTTTTTTTTTTTTTTTTTTTTTTTTTTTTTTTTTTTTTTTTTTTTTTTTTTTTTTTAAAAGACGGGGTTTCACCATCTTGGTCAGGCTGGTCTTGAAATACCGACCTCAGGTGATACACCCACCTTGGCCTCCAAAGTGCTTGGATTACAGGCATGAGCTACCACGCCCGGCCTAATTTTTTTTTTTTTTTTTTAATGAGATGGAGTCTCACTCTGAACTCCTACCTCGTGGTCCACACCTCAGCCTCCCAAAGTGATGGGATTACAGGTGTGAGTCACCACACCTGGCCAAATCAGAAGTTTTTAATGAGGCTGTAAATTTTTTTATTACTGTTTTGGTCATATCTTAAAAAAAGAAATGTAGGGCTGGGTGCAGTGGCTCACGCCTGTAATCGCACTTTGGAAGGCTGAGGCAGATGGATCACCTGAGGTCAGGAGTTCAAGACCAGTCTAACCAACATGACGAAACCCCATCTCTACTAAAAAATACAAAAAAATAGCCAGGTGTGGTGGTGGGCACCTGTAACCCCCACAACTCAGGAGGCTGAGGCAGGAGAATCACTTGAACCCGGGAGGCAGAGGTTGCACTGAGCCGAGGTTGTGTCATTGCACTCCAGCCTGAGCAACAGAGAGAGACTCCATCTCAAAAAAAAAAAAAAAAAAAAAAAGGTAAAACATTGGACTAGAATTGGCAGGGATGCCTTTATTTTTTAATCTAAACTATTATAAAATGTATAGCATATTGAAGTGTCCTTCAGATAACATCCTTTGGAACTGTTTTTCTCTCTAATTTTTAAGTTTAGTGTTTTTATCTTAAAGTGACGTTATCTTTCAGTAGTTCAGTATTTGTCTCTCTCTGTCTCTCTTTTTAGCCTATACTTTCTGGGATCTTTGGCAGTGTAATAAATGTAGCTGTCAGCTAGTATAATTATTTCCTTTTGTGTTTAAATTATTTGGGATAGAAGATGATGTCTGAGTTTTAGTCTCTTCATTTATTATTGACAAGTGATGCTATTCAGTAGTACTTAAATCATTAGATGATGGAAAACATCTTTTTCTTCTATTAGGAAAGAATTTTAAAAGGACTTAAGATGAAATTATTTAATGTATGTATCTAGTACATGTTTTATGCACTGTGCTTAGATATTTTGGGTTGAATTTTTGTTTGAATAGAACAAAAAATACATTTAAAACATTGTGCTAAGTTTCAGGTTAAGCATTTTATTTTTCAGGAAGCATTCTTTAGTAAATATATGAGTATATTAATGGTACTCTGATAAGGTAGAAATGGTTATTTAAAGAGAATTCACGTTAAAAACTGGAGAGTAATTGTTTTATAATATTAGAACCCTGAATGGCAATTTAATGGACTAGAGAAGAAAAAGATGGTCTGCAGTAAATCAGTAACAGACCCATGAACTTCAGCAGTAGTGCTCATCATTTTAAAAGATAGAGCCTCTAAGATCAAACATATACAAAGTAGCATATATCATTAAAAGAATAAATTGGTATATTTTTTAAGGGAAGTATAAGGAAGTATGTGGGAGTCCAGTGTGGTCTGAAAAATGAAAAGGTTATTTTGCTGCTAAAATAAAGGTTTTGTTTTTTTTTTTTACAGTGTAAGTGCATTGCTCAGAACATATCTTCCTCCACTCTTTAAAAGTGTTTCGGTAAGGGAACAGCCTGAAAAACAGCTGAAAGAGAATTCTGGCTTATGGATTAGATTGCATCTATAAACAGAACAAATTGGTGAATACGAGTTAACAAAAATTTTTTATAAGAAATTTCCCCACATGCATTCAGAGGTTAATAATTTAATTTTTTGAAGTTTATTTTAAAACATTGCTTATTTTAGCATGTAAACTTTTGTTGGGTGGGAAAAGTACAAATGGGAGATTGAAACTGTTTTATTCATGTAAATTAAATGATCAACCCTACAATTTTTTTTTTTTTAATAATCTGGATTGCTTATTTTATATGCTGGGATGCTAGTTGTTTTTTCTATTAATACACTTAACTTGCATTCTAGCTTCGCCATTCAGAGACAGGCATCGTGTGGTGGGTTGTGTGACAGTGTCTGTCAATAGTGAAGACAAATAGTGCCAGAGACACTTAACCCATCCAATCTCACCCAGGGTATAGGTCGGTCTCGTTTTTCAGACTTCTTCCTAAGTCTTTCCTTCTTTCTTTCCTTTCTTTCTTCCTTTCTTACTTTTTTTGTTTGTTTCTAAATAGTGGATTGATACTGATTGAAACTAAACGTTTTTGTAAAGTTTTAAACTTTAATATGATAAGAAGAAGAAAAGTAGAAAATGAAGGTTGGCATGTAAGGTGTTGACAAAGCAGGTTTGCAGCCACTTTGTGTGTTTTAGATATTTCAATCTCTTGGCAACATGAGTGTGTTGGCCTTACAATTTTTTTCTCTGAATATCTTTCTTGTTTAATCTGAAAATATGTCCTTGTGTCTGGTAACTTTTATCAGATAAGAATTTTACAGTTGGTCATTGTTACCAGTAAGAAAAATACAGTGCTTAAGAAGAAATAACTAAGGTTGAACAGTATGTGTTTTAGATCAGAAATTGTTTCTGGCTGGGCAGGGTGGCTCACACCTGTAATCCCAGCACTATGGGAGGCTGAGGCGGGCGGATCAACTGAGGTCAGGAGTTTGAGACCAGCTTGACCAACATGGTGAAACCCTATCTCTACTAAAAATACAAAATTAGCCAGGCGTGGTGGTGCATGCCTGTAATCCCAGCTACTTGGGAGGCTGAGGCAGGAGAATTGCTTGAACCTGGGAGATGGAGGTTACAGTGAGCCAAAATTGCAGCATTGCACTCCAAACCGGGCAACAAGAGTGAAACTCCATCTCAAAAAAAAAAAAAAAGGCCAGGTGCAGTGGCTCATGCCTGTAATCCCAACACTTCGGGAGGCCGAGGCGGGTGGGACACAAGGTCAGGAGTTTGAGACCAGCCTGGCCAATATGGTGAAACCCCATCTTTACTAAAAATACAAAAATTGGCCGGGCGTGGTGGCAGGCACCTGTAGTCCCAGCTACTCGGGAGGCTGAGGCAGGAGAATCGCTTGAACCTGTGAGGAGGATGTTTCAGTGAGCTGTCATGCCACTGCACTCCAGCCTGGCAACAGAGTGAGACTCTGTCTCAAAAAAAAAAAAGGAAAGAAATTGTTTCCAAATATCCTGTGGTTTTTTTTTAATGATTATTTTCTGAACAGTCGATAATTTATTCCTTCTTTGTTCCACTATGTGTTCACTAGGCACACTTGCAAAATTTTATGGCTTTTTTAAACTGACTTTGTAAGAAAACTCTATTGATTTTGCACAGATGTTGAAAAATTGTAAAATATATACATATTCAAATGTTCAGGATCAGATTTTAATCTTGGAAGTTAAATGACATTTCTGTCATGTATTTTAAGTCAGTGAAAGGTATTTCTTTCTTTTGAGGGCTTTAGCAAATATTTCTAATTTCAGAGCTTTCTATTAAAACTTTTATTAGTTCCATGTAAAGTATATCTTTTTAATGATATTTTAAGCACTAATGTATTATGGTAGTTAAAATAATTTCTAGTTGACAAATCTAGAACTGATAGTTTTTTAGTTTAAAATACAGTTTAAGCAAGGAGTATATAAAATCTGCATGGATTTCTGTAAATGGTACCATCTAAAATTTTTTTTTCAGGCTGGGCACGGTGCCTCACGCCTGTAATCCCAGCACTTTGGGAAGCTGAGATGGGAGGATCTCTTGAGCCCAGGAGTTCAATATCAGCCTGCACAACATGGTGAAACCCTGTCTCTACAAAAAAATAACAAAAATTAGCCAGGCGTGGTAGTGCACACATGTAGTCCTAGCTATTCAGGAGGCTGAGGTGGGATGATCGCTTGACCCTGGGAGGTTGAGGCTGCAGTGAATTGTGATTATGCTCCTGCACTTCACCCTGGGCAATAGAGCAAGACTGTCTAAAAACAAAAAAAAAAAGAAATTTGAAAAAATCCTTTTTCATTTTTTATTAAATTGCAGATTCTGGGATATCCATATTCCATGTAGATATTATTTAATATCTGCCAATCTTTAAATCTCTACTTTTGAGTGTTTGTAGTGAATCTTAGTGTTTCCATCAATATATACAACTCAAGTTCACCATCATTACTGACATTTGGTCTGATAATTGGCTACTGCTAATAGTGGCATATAGACTTAAATACAGGGTACATTACATATGACACTTACCTTCTCTTTTAAATTTTAAAATTATTCTATTTAAAATAATCTGACATTATAAATTTCTATTAGTAAATTATAGGATGATCTGTTTTTCCTTTGTTGTGCTTTCTGTGGTCACAGAAAATGCTGTAGAACAAATAAAATTATTCTATATAAATTAGACTATAGGTTCAAAGATATTTCCTTCATAAAAGAAAATGAATAAAATATATTCACATGGCCATGTGCCATGGCTCACGCCTGTAATCTCAGCTCTTTGGGAGGCTGAGGTGGGCGGATCACTTGAGGTCAGGAGTTCAAGACCACTGTGGCCAACATGATGAAAACCCGTCTGTACTAAAATACAAAAATTAGCCAGGTGTGGTGGTAGGCACCTGTAATCCCAGCTACTTAGTAGGCTGAGGCGGAAGAATCCCTTGAAACCTGGGAGGCAGAGGTTGCAGTGAGCTGAGATCACGCCACTACACTCCAGCCTGGGTGACAGAGCAAGACTCCCTCTCAAAAAAAAAAAAAAAAAAGAATATATAGATGGGGCAGGATTGCATTCACACTTTAGTTCTATAGATGTCAAGCTGTTTTTTTGAGATTTTATTTAGTGATACAGTGACTGAAAGATCTTTAAAGATATATTGAGTACATTTACAGTAGTCCCAGGAAGATTTGTTAGCATTTTCTGGGAATGCTTGGAAATGACAAATTAGCATTAGACATTTAAAATCTGCTGATATCATTATTTTAGGTATTTATATTTTAATAAGATATTAAAGATTTTTTTCATGGTAAATTTATGTATATATAAGAGGTAATTTGGCTTATTTGCAGTTTAGGGAAATAAAATTACTACAGTACTCTTTGTAGAGATAGCAAAAAGTTACTTCTAAACTCTTAGTATTTCCCTTGTATTAAATAATGCTATCATAGTAATGTATATTCTGAGTACTCTTTTATTCTTCAACCTACATTTATTTGCAAGCTTAACTTTAACTCGAAATACATATCAAATTTTTGGCTCTCCATAACTCAATTTAATAAATTTGAATTTTATTACATGCTGGGAACTAAGATAGGTGTTGGGAGGATCTGAGATGAGAAAGATACTGTTGCTACTTTTGAGGTGCTCACAGTTCATACCCTCCACTTTACTACCTCACCTGGCATTATTAATGCACTCAGATCTCTTGCTAATCAGAATGTAACATTTTGATATGAAAGATTTTATACATCATCAGAGCCATGTCAAAATAAAAAGTTTTTTTTAAAAAAGAAAGATTTTATACATCATTATCATTGTCAGAATATCAGTAATACCATTGTAAAGAATTTTAGGCTGGGTGTGGTGGCTCACGCTTGTAATCCCAGAACTTTAGGAGGCCAAAGCAGGAGGCTTGCTTGAGCCCAAGAATTCAAGACCCAGCCTGGGCAACATGACAAAACCCTGTCTCCACAAATAATTTGAAAAGTAGCCAGACATGGTGTTGGGCGCCTGTAGTCTCAGCTACTCGGGAAGCTGACGCAGTAGGATTTATTGAGCCCAGAAGGTTGAGGCTGCAGTGAGCCATGATCGTGCCACTGCACTGTAGCTTGAACAACAGAGCTTAAAAAAAAAAAAAAAAAAGAGTTCTATAGTTTTACAGAAATTATCTCCTTTGTCTTAAAATGAGTAGAATCTTTGTAATTTGGGGACCAAACTGAGGTATACTTTAAAAAGTAATATTATTTTTCAATTAAAAGATGCTTACTTTCTACTTTGACAGAGTTAATATTTTCAGTGTCAGAGTTTTGTGCTAATTAACTTTTTATTTAATAAGTATACCCAGGAAATGGCAGGAAATGCAACAATCATGTGTTAGCTGTCCAAGGAAAATGTATAGAATATTTCAATTTACCTAGGGTATGATATCACAGTTTGGCATACATGTCCCAGAACACACACTTATGTATGACTCTTAAATCGTTTGGGTTTTATAATCATTAAATCAAATCCCAAATCATGGGTTTTGATAAGGTTTGCAAGATAAAAATTTTACCTCAGAGAACAAGACAAGGTTACATCGTGCATATTAAATTCATAAATATCATATAACTTGCTTTTGGGTTCATGATTGCTTTTCACCTGTACTTTCCATCTGTCATGAACAGGGATTCCTGAGATGTTCATACTCTGCATTCTCATGTGCATGATCCTTAGATTTAAAAAGGGTGAGTGGGAGAAAGCTGCTTCATGGAAATATAAGTTCACAGCATTCATGTTTTTTGTGTTCCACTGCAAATATTGCATGCTGCATACTTGTATGCTGCATACTTGTATTTCTCTGAAAATGAAGAACAGGCTTACACACAAAAAAAAATTTAGTTTCGTTTTTGCCAATAGTTGGAACAGATGGAGGAATGTTAGATGTAATACCTTTTCTATTTTTTTTAAAATGAATTCTATAGTATTTTTCAAAAGACAAGGAAAAAATTTATATTTAAACTCAAAGTGGCTACAAATCAGCTCCTAAACTGTCACTGGCATTAGCATATAGATTTTGTAGTTTTTACAAATCTTTTACAATATTTATTTACTAAGAAAACATTGCATTAATGCATGTTACAAAATTAATAAGTTTTCCTTCAAAGTGGAATGCAGTTTAAAGTGACTGAATTTTCCAGTTTCAGCTACTGCATTTGACAAGGATACATACTGGAAAATGGAACTGGTATCATCTAATTTCTTTAGGCTCTTTCACTTATGGTAGTTGGGAAAAAAATCTTTCCGTGTCAGATTATGTAGATCATATTCTTGATGACTAATATTAATTACTGTGCTCTTTAGCCTTGACAGCAATGAAGAATTCTGGGTGGATATAGTTCATTGAAATAATTTAGGTGTATTTTAAATACATGTTTTCAATTAAAAAAACAGATCTTTGGCACTTGGCTTTTAATTATCTAAACATTGACATTCTTACATTGTATTCTTTATAATTGATATGAATGTTGCAATTTCATTAACTGCACGTCACAATTTTAGCATATACTTTAAAACAGTGGCATAGTTGGCCATAGATACAAATTAATTTTAGATTGAAATGTATCTGTCACATTACCTATTTTTATTTTTGTGTGTTCATATGATGACAAACCTTTCCATATTGAGAATAAGATAAAATGATAGCTAAAATGTTAGTCATGACACTTTCAGCCTTAGCAATTAATGTGCCTCTTAGGTTATGCTGTTAAGGGCTAAAGTAGTAGTATTTTCAGTGAGCTATTCTGCCAGTTGCCACACGTGCTGAAAAGATCTATGTAAATCTTTTTTGCTAGGCATAGTAGATAAATGGTTTTATAAAAAAATCTTTTAATAGGAGTTAATTCTGATGCTCTCCAGAGATTTTTATGCTTACCTATTTTTTTGTTAGACTTCAGCCAATAAAATTTACCATTGTTCTTATATTGGAAAATTCCCTGACCAGTACAATCAACCAGACCCTTTAAAAAGAGTGAAAATAGACAGCTGTAACCAATTGTTGAGCACGTAATCAAGTACTTTAGAAGAGAAATCCATCCATTAATCTGTTCTTCCTTTGCTTTTTATTCTGTCATAAAGGATGGGTTTATTTTAGAGCTTATGGTTTTGAACTACTACTTCCAGCTTCTGGAGACACAATGATTAACTTGCTTATCTTCTACAACCCAGTGTGTTCCAAATCAAACCTTTTTCATCTTGTTTCTCCTAGATTTTACAACCAATTATAGTGACAATACCAGTTCCATTTTGCCTCCAATTCAGTTGATTATATATATTTTTCTATTTATTTCTCATTTTATAATTGATATCTGGAATAATCAGCAGCTCTTTTCTCATTTATTTTCTCATATTTTTATTCCAGGATTTGCCTCTGAAGCAGGGAGTGTCTGCATTAAAAATGACCTGTAGTTCTCTGCTTCATAGGTTAGAAACTTATTTTAATATTTTGTGGCTAAGCACAGTCCCACTTTTCAAATTCTATAATGAATTATTTAATTGGCATTGAATGTGGACCACAAGAATATATTTCATATTGGGGTTTTCTTTATTACTTTAACTGATTAAAATTCAATAGAATGTCCGGCTGAGGCAATAAAAGCTTTATTTTTGCTTTACAGCTTAAAACATTAAATTAGATTTTTTAAATCTATTGATTGTAACACAAGTTAAATAATGCTATTTGGGCATTTTTAAAAATTACACTTCTTAGGCCTTATATTGCTTGAAGCATTTATATTCTAAAACGTGACCAAATTCCGACTATTCATTTTGGGGAAAAACAATCAGTTCGCAAATCACATTTTCAATGGGACTGCTAGCCAGCATAGGTGAAAACATGTATAGTGTATTTACTCTTGAATTGTACACTGCAGATGCTTCTTCAGCTCCCTCCTCTTCCTCCATGGGCGGTGCTTGCAGCTCCTTTACCACCTCTTCCAGCCCTACCATTTATTCTACCTCAGTCACCGACAGCAAGGCTATGCAAGTGGAGAGCTGCTCCTCAGCCTTGGGGGTAAGTAACAGAGGGGTAAGTGAAAAGCAGTTAACCAGTAACACAGTTCAGCAGCATCCATCAACACCGAAGAGGCACACAGTCTTGTACATCTCACCACCACCTGAGGACTTGCTGGATAACAGTCGGATGTCCTGCCAGGATGAGGGGTGTGGATTGGAATCTGAGCAGAGCTGCAGTATGTGGATGGAGGATTCCCCCTCCAACTTCAGTAACATGAGCACCAGTTCCTACAATGATAACACTGAGGTACCTCGTAAATCACGAAAACGAAATCCAAAGCAGAGGCCGGGGGTCAAACGACGAGATTGTGAAGAATCTAATATGGATATATTTGATGCCGACAGTGCCAAAGCACCTCACTATGTGCTTTCTCAGCTTACCACGGACAACAAAGGCAACTCAAAAGCGGGAAATGGGTTGGTATTCACATTTTTTAAAATTCTATCACCATTATGCAAAACGAAAAAAAAATTCCCAATTTTTCTTAATTGCTCTGCTCAAGTTTGCATATAAAGCAACAGTGCTAATTTTATCATTGAAATACATGAACATTTTAACTTAAAATTACCAACTTTTACTAGATAGAAAATAAAATAATCATCTTATTATGGGGGTAGTTAGGTAATAGAAAATGAAAATAATCTGTTTTGAAATAACTTAAATTTCAAATGAATTTATATTTTAAAAGGACTTAAAAATATTTTTACTCATAAAATAACTAGCAGTGTAATGACTCTAGCCAAAATAACTCAAATGGTCACTAAGAGCTGTGTTCTCTTTCACGTTGTGTCCTCATGTAGTTTACATCTTTTTAGAGGATTTTAGACTTAGTTTTTTTCTCTTTGATTGATGACAAGAGAAAACTAAATTGATAGTTTGATTCTCATCATTTAGATTCATGTATTGTAAGCTTTTTTCCTTTGATAATAATGCATTGGATTCAAGATTTTTTTTAAATTACTAATTTTTTTTTCTGTGATTCTGGGTTACTTACTTAGAGTGTGATAAAACAGGATCGTGGTACATGTTTGAGTTTTTTTTCATCTCTGCCAATTCATACTACCCACTAAAATGGTTCTATAGCTGTGTTACAGAAAATTCACTGCTGTAATGCAGGCTAGTATGACTTATTTTTAATTCCTTTAGTAATTTTATTGTAATATTTTATTGCTAGACTTTTAAATTCAATTTGTTTATAGTACATTCAAAATTATTTATTAAAATTTAACTCACTAGGACCCAGAATCTCCTACAATTTCAGTTTTACACAAAAAGTGGTCAAGATACTTTAGATTGGTTTACTACTTGATGACATCACTGATCTTTTTTTGGTTAAAAATCCAGTTTAATATTATAGAGAATATATTCTTAATGTATATTAAATTTGCCATTAAGCATTCCCTCAGTACATTTTTAAAAGTAATATCTACCCTTTAAGCAATAATTATTCTACACTGCTTCTTTATCTCCTTTGGGGTGATGTAGTTAAATGAAAATAATACTTAAATGCTTTTTAGTTTTAGAAAGTCCAGATTAGTAAATTACCTAAAAGAAAATAAGATAAAAACTCTTTCCTAAAATTTTGCCATTTAATAGTCAAGAATTTTGGAACATAATATTTGTAAAAATAAAAATAAGACTCTGAAACATAATGAATACAGCACGTAAATAAGTGATAGTAGCGCAGATCTAAAAGATTCATGTATATCGTTTAATTACATATGTGTGTTTATTTGGGCTTTAGTAGAGAAAGTCTTTAAAGTTCCAGAAGACAGATTTTCATTTTTATATCAAAATCAATGTTGAAGATTCAAATTAAGAGAAAATACTGTTTTAACTTATGGCTGGTAAACAGTGATTTGCAGTTGCTAATTAAAGAAATATCTTGACCTTCATCTTTTCTGCTTCTACTTTTGTATGATAGCTGTATCTTAGAAATGATTTGAGGTTACCCAGGGAAAGTATAATGACACTGGTCAAGACAAACTTTCATGAAATAATTCATGGAGCAGAAACTCCATCAAGCAGAAGAAATGTCCAGCTTCTTAGGTAATGAAAAAAATATTTGAAACTAGTTTATGGAAATGATGGAAGAGGTTTAAAATTGGAATTTATAAGAACTATATTGAGGAAAGGATGAAACCATACATAAATATAGAAAAATAGGCCTTAAAAATAACTTTTCAGAGCATCTCAATCTAAAAGCCTGTGTTCTTCAACAATAAAAAAAATCATAAAATGTTTTGAGAGATAAGAATATAGCCTTAGATCTAATGTGCCATAAAATTACAATTTATATCATACTGAGTATTTAGAAAATGTACTTTCAAATATGTTGTATACAGCAGTTTATTGATCTTCAAAATACCACATAGAAATTTGATAGCTTGTGGATGAAAATAGCATTTTTAAATGACTGAAATGTTAGAGTTTATTAAGAAAATAAAACCTTTTTTTTAAGAAAGCTTAGTATTTTGAATATTCCTAGCCATGTCATTCTTAAATATCTCAACTAAATGTCCTAAGAATCACTTGCCCCATGTCTCTTCTAGATATTTCTGCAAGTTAAGATATGATGTCATCTGGATGTGAAACCTACTTCAGGCTTTTTGTAGTGAAAATTATTTTTTTGACATAGGCCACCAGAAGGATTATGCAGCACAAAAAAATTAGAATGTCATTTAAGACTTCTGAATAGGGCCAGGTGCAGTGGCTCACGCCTGTAATCCTAGCACTTTGGGAGGCTGAGGTGGGTGGATCACCTGAGGTCAGGAGTTCAAGACCAGCCTGGCCATCATGGTGAAACCCCATCTTAAAAAAAAAAAAAAAGACTTCTGAATAGAATATGCCATGTTGGTGGATTTTCCTTTTTGCTTGTCATTTAGAAATAAAATCTCATGTAACTGACTGCTACTTTATTTTTTCTTAAGCCATCATTCCTTAAAAATTAGTAACTACTACTTTTCTAAGCATTAGTTCATGTTTTCATGGTTTTACATGTCTATACATCTCAATATGTATGTATTCCATTTTACATTTAAATTTACAGAATAAAGATAGTTTTAAGGACTTCTAAAGTAGTATTTTAGAAATTGCTTAATTACATATGATATTCTTCTTTAAGCCATGTGCATACTCACTCACCCAAATGAGATAATTTGTTTTGCTAGACTAGTAAAACTCATTTTCATTTATTTGCCCTTATAAATATTAGCTTGACTAGCACAAGTGAGTATAAAAACATGTCTTGCCAAGTTAATCAATATGCTCTACAAATTTTCCCTATATTTCAAACTAAAATTTTTCCTTTTCTATTATAAAATTAATAGATACGAATTACAAATATTTGAAAAATACAAGAAAACGCATCATTTAGTCACTCAGTAAACCTGCTGTTATCATTTTGCAATATTTTCTTTGTTCCCTTTGTATGTATGTTTGGGAAATATTTCTTTTTTTTTTTTTTTTTTTTTTTTTGAGACGGAGTTTCGCTCTTATTACCCAGGCTGGAGTGCAATGGCGCGATCTCGGCTCGCCGCAACCTCCGCCTCCTGGGTTCAAGCAATTCTCCTGCCTCAGCCTCCCAAGTAGCTGGGACTACAGGCACGTGCCACCATGCCCAGCTAATTTTTGTATTTTTAGTAGAGACAGGGTTTCACCGTGTTGACCAGGATGGGCTCGATCTCTTGACCTCGTGATCCACCCGCCTCGGCCTCCCAAAGTGTTGGGATTACAGGCGTGAGCCACCGCGCCCGGCCAACTTGGGAAATATTTCTGCATCGTTTCAATACATGAATATTTTTACTTTGATTTTAAGATTAGTATAAAACAGAATATCATAGACTTTCATGTGTGAGGAATTGCACACTAGTTAGACAAAATGTTTGAATCTGTAGCCAGAATGATGAGAAGAACAACAGAGTTTATTGCCCATTGTTCCAGCTTCAACTTGATAGTTATATTCACAGAATTTATTTTTCCAGGCCCTTTTAAATGACTTGCACAGGTAATCTTTGACTGACTTATGTCAAACTTACATGAATGGTATTTCTTGTCCACTTAGGACCTTTCTCATCTTAGGTCTCAGGTCTTTCTCATCTTAATATTACAGAAACTCCTTTTTTCCTCTGCTTTCCTTTCTTTGTCCCTTTCTTCTTATTATTTGCCTTCATTAACAAACATTTCTTCAGCACCTGTTATGTTTCAGGAACTGTGCAAGGTTCAGGGAATATGAAGAGGGTTAAGCACAGTACTTGGCTTGAGAACTTTTCCTCTTATCTATCAGTCTTGCTGAATTCCTGTGCTAGTTTTTCATTCCTTCTTTCCTCCATTGTTCTGGCTCTTTTCCTAGCAAAGGATTCAACCTACTCCCCATTTCCATTGAAGATACTACTTTCCTCACTTTGTTCTTGATGACTGAGGCAGTAATTCGGTTACAGCTGGAGGGGTAAACATCAGAGCCAGGTCTAAGGCTGCTTAGCTCCTCTGTGTTTGAAGTCATAATATTCCTTCTGGGATCTGGTTGTTTTTAGAGGAGATTTTTGTCCACAGTCACCTGGCTCCTGAATCTTCAATGTGAGTCAAAACTTAGGACTAGGAGAGTCACAGAGAAAGCTATGGCCCTGACTTTATTTAAAAACATATATGAATTTTTTTTTTTTTTTTTTGAGATGGAGTTTCGCTCTTGTTGCCCAGGCTGGAGTGCAATGGTGTGATCTTGGCTCACTGCAACCTCCGCCTTGTGGGTACAAGTGATTCTCCAGCCTCAGCCTCCCGAGTAGGTGGGATTAGAGGTGCCTGGCACCACACCTAGCTAATTTTACGTGTGTTTAGTAGAGATGGGGTTTCACCATGTTGGCCAGGGTGATCTCAAACTCTTGACCTCAGGTGATCCACCTGCCTTGGACTCCCAAAGTGCTGAAATTACAGACATGAGCCACCACACTATTGCTCAGAAGGAAGGATAACTAGCAATATTATTTTCTATTTATGTTTATTATGTATTTGCAGTGCTTTAACTATTTTACAGATTAAATGTGTTTGTCTGAAGTCATAGCCACCATCTGGGATACTGTTTTTCTTTGAACATATACTCTGCATAGCAAATGCATTATAAATAAATGTTAGAAATATAACTTAAAAAAATAAGGGCCAGGCACAGTGGCTCACGCTTGTAATGCAGCACTTTGGGAGGCTGAGGCAGGCAGATCACCTGAGGTCAGGAGTTCGAAACCAGCCTGGACAACATGGTGAAACCCCCGTCTCTAACAAAAACACAAAAATTAGCTGGGCATGGTGACGTGTACCTGTAATGCCAGTTACTTGGGAGGCTGAGGAGGAGAATCACTCACTTGAACTCAGCGGGTGGAGGTTACTGTGAGCTGAGATTGTGCCACTGCACCCCAGCCTGGGTGACAGAGCAAAACTCCATCTCAAAAAAAGTAAAAGGTATAATGCTGGTGCTGTACAGCCCAGATTGTGAAATTTTTATTGAGGGCTTTAATTACTTAACTAATCACGAATAAAAATAATCTGAAAAATCACGCTTCTAGAAAAAATTGTTTAGAATAAAGCTAATTTCCCAATAAAAATTGAATCACTAATCTTTTATTATAATTTCCTCACTTTGATTTACTGAGAAGGATACCCAAAAGAATATGCTACGTATACCTTCATGTGGTTTGTAGGCCATTTTGTATGGGGGTATGTAGGATTTTTTTGGGTTTGTTTTTTGTTTTTGCTACCCTCTTTTTTTTTTTTTGCTTTGCAATTAAAAAATAACAGTAGATAATCTTTTAGCTTTATATAGAATTTGGAATTTATATATGGAATGCATACATGGAATTTTTAAATCTTATTTTGACTGAAGTGCAGTGTGAAAGGTCATAGTGACATTAACTATTCTTTGCTGTTATTCTCCGTTTATTGCACTCAATCTTTCTCCCTTCCTGCTGCCACTCATATACATTTGTTTTCTTTTCTGTCAAACTTACTTTCTCTTATTTTGTATCATAGAATAAACGTTCAATGAAACTTTTGAAGATACTTTGCTTACGTATCTTCCTTTAGACGATATTTTATTTTGCCAGTAAGCTAAATAGTTATTTTTACTATTATTGCCAGTTCTGTTTCTTCCTTTGTCTTAGATGACTTTTATTTTTTTATCAAAAAACTCTTTTTGATATTTTCTCCATGTTGTGCTCTGATTTCTCAGAACATTGGAAAACCAAAAAGGAACTGGAGTAAAGAAGAGCCCTATGTTGTGTGGACAATATCCTGTTAAAAGTGAGGGAAAGGAGCTGAAAATAGTTGTACAACCTGAGACACAGCACCGAGCTCGGTACCTTACTGAGGGCAGCCGCGGCTCAGTAAAAGACAGAACACAGCAAGGCTTTCCTACAGTAAAGGTATTTACTTTGTCATCTGAATTTTAGTTAAAATGTAAAGGGAAATGAGAATATGTCCTGAAAAGTAAAGTATTTTCAAATCACGAATTTTCTTCTTTCATATTTGATATTTGAATTAGATTCATCCCCAACTTTGTATTTAGAAAGAAGAATTTTTTTTTTTTTTGAGACAGAATCTCACCCTATTGCCCAGGCTGGGGTGCAGTGGTGCGATCTCAGCTCTCTGCAGCCTCTGCTTCCCAGGTGCAAGCGATTGTGCCTCAGCTACCAGAGTATCTGGGAGTGTGCCACCAGGCCCAGCTAATTTTTGTATTTTTAGTAGAGACAAGTTTTCACCATGTTGGCCACACTGGTCTCAAACTCCTGATCTCAAGTGATTCGCTTGACTTGGAGGAAGAAATATTAAGGTGAATTCAAAGAAATATAGTAGAAATTATTAAGAACTTTGAAAATAAGGTTTTTGAGATGATTATAGTAATCAGGACTGTTGGACTGAGAAAAGAATTGGTTTTAAGTCTTCAGTTTAAGAAATAGAGTATCATTTGTATATACTGAAGTACAGGGGGAAAGGAGAAAATGAGAAAAAAAAAGAAATGGGATATCAATTGAGTCTTAATTTTTTTAAAGGTCGAGACTAAAAGTTAAAAGAGACTTAAGTGTTAGCACCTAGGATATCTTGTTATAAAGAATATTTGTCTTTGAAGACAAGCCTCAGAAAAATGGGGGAATAGGGAGAGAACTTAACAAGTGTTCCTACCCTTTGCAAAATACTAAATAGGGAGGAATTTTGGCTAATCACATGGTAGACTCTTATTAAATACAGTTTGTATAAATATATTAGTTGAACAGTATTTTAAGTTTGGAGCAGAGTTGGGCTGCCTTTCATTCTATACTTGAATGAAATTATGATTGAAACTCTGAATCAGGAAACGTGTCTGCCACCATTTACAAGGTTGGTTAATAGTCACATGCACAATATCATGTCTACCCCTTTTCCTAGCTACTACCTTAACCCACACCAAACCTTCAAACCCAGGACAGGTAATAGGCAAGTGAGAAACTTATGTTATGCTTTGTGTAAATATTTGTCTAGCCAGATATTTTGGTAGTTTGGTCATTATGTTTAACTGAATTGCCCTGACTTTTAAGTTATAGAAGTATTGTTAGATTAATTGCTTAACTATGATAGGGAATGAATAGACCTTAAAAGTTTATTTATAGCCGGGCATGGTGGTGCATGCCTGTAATCCCAGCTACTTGGGAGGCTGAGGCAGAAGAATCACTTGAACCCGGGAGGCGGAGTTTTTGGTGAGCTGAGATCACACCATTGCACTCCAGCCTGGGCAACAAGAGCAAAACTCCATCTCAAAAAAAAAAAAAAAGTTTGTTTAGTCATTCATTCAACAAATACTGTACTCCTAGACAAGAAAAAAATCTCCTAGTTGGCTGCTGCTACGATAAAAAGCAAAACAAAACAAAACAAGCAAAAAAAAACAAATACTGCACTTGGCTGCTGCTATGATAAAAAACAAAATAAAACAAACAAAAAAACCAAATACTGCACTCCTCTATGTGCCAGACACTGTGTCATCTAGGTTCTGCTGACCAGCAATTTGACTAGTTTGCTTATTATCCTCATTATACCATTTTACAGAGATAAGCTGTACTGGAATAGAAAAGATGTGTCAGTTTTTTAAGCACTTGGTATGCATTGTACAATTTACTTTGTAATTTTCTGCATTCTGTATTAGCGGTTTCAATGTTTAACTATAAATCTTATCAAGAATCAGGATTGGAAACACTTGTTCCCAAGTGCTGTTTTAAATATTTATTTATTTTTCAGCATATAAATTATAATTTAATTTATGAAGGCTTGCTAGTGATCTGTAATCATCTATAGATCCTAGTTTGAACTAGCAGTCTCTCAGACCATAATATTTTGGCCCAGGATTTAATGATGTTATATTTATATATCTGGTCCATGAAAATGAGCTTAATTTCCCTGTTACTCATATGGCTGCACTTGTACTTTTCTACTCAAGTAGCTTTAGTTAGAATAAAAATTTGGTGTACGTACTCTCATTTCATAATGATGATGATGCCACCAACACAGTTTTGTAAGTTGTTTCATTAGTTACGATGGTAGGTCCTGAGTAACCCAAATGTTGCCTAAAGTACTGTGTATTCATTCTCATCTGCTTGTACAAATAAATTATAAATGATAATTTATCATCTAACATCTAAATTTATAATTAAAGTATAGTTATTACAGAATTAAAACTATGACTTCAGGAATTTAGCCAACTCTTTTGTGAAAATGTTTTACCTCTATTTTTCTGGAAGATTTAAATGTTTTTAAATGTAATCCAGTTACAGGTAGAGGATTTGGTCTTAAATATTTGATTTTATAATTAGATTATTTGTAATGCTGTTTAGTGTTTCTGCTGCATGTTTTCTGATTGCAGCTGGAAGGCCACAATGAACCTGTAGTGTTGCAAGTGTTTGTGGGCAACGACTCTGGACGAGTGAAACCACATGGATTTTATCAGGCCTGCAGGGTAACTGGACGAAATACAACTCCTTGCAAAGAAGTGGACATTGAAGGCACTACTGTTATAGAAGTCGGCCTTGATCCTAGCAACAACATGACACTGGCGTAAGTACTTAGTAATAATTTTTTCATTGTATATTACACTCTTGTGTTAGGCAGGAGAATTGTTCAGTTTCTAATGTATAGAAGAGTTTGGGTATTTTATTAAAATGTTTTAAATCATTATGAATAAAAAAAAGACAGTACTTCAGACTGGTAATGGGTTAAAATTAACTGTTTTACCTTTTGCTAAATAATTCCCATGGTTGGGCCAGGTGCAGTGGCTCATGCCTGTAATCCCAGCACTTTGGGAGTCTGAGGCAGGTGGATCATCTGAGATCAGAAGTTCAACATGGCGAAACCCCGTTTCTACTGCAAATACAAAAATTAGCTGGGCATGGTGGCACATGCCTGTAATCCCAGCTACTCGGGCAGCTGAGGCAGGAGAATTGCTTTGAACCTGGGAGGTGGAGGTTGCAGTGAGCTAAGATCACGTCATTGAACTCCATCCTGGGCAACAAGAGTGAAACTGTCTCAAAAAAAAAAAAGAGTTGAATACACAGGGTAATAAAAAGCTAAAAACATACCCTTTAAAAACCAACTTCCTGCCAGGCACAGTGGCTCGTGCTTATAATCCTACCACTTTAGGAGGCCAAGGTGGGCAGATCACTTGAGCCAGGAGTTCAAGACCAGCCTGGGCAACACAGTGAGACCCCAGCTCTACTAAAAATACAAAAATTAGCTGGGGTGATGGTGCATGCCTGTAATCCCAGCTACTTAGGAGGCTTAGACATGAGAATTTCTTGCACCCAGGAGGCAGAGGTTGCAGTGAGCTGAGATTGCGCCACTGTACTCCAGCCTGGGTGACAGAGTGAGACTGTGACTCAAAAAAGTAAAATAAAATGTAAATAAATAAAAACCAACTTCCCGGAAATAACTACTATTTTAATGTTTATCTTCATAGTCTTTTTTGGACAAAATTGAGAAAGTACTGTACCCATTGTTTTGTAATCTGCTTTTTACTTAAACCATGAGCATTTTTCACATATCATTCAACATGATAACATACTTTTTAGTGGCTATCTAGTATTCCATCCTTCTGGAGGCAGCTACTGATTTTAAAAGTAAAGTCCATTTTCTCTATTTTCTGAATTAGCTCTGTAAAGAAAGAGATTAAATGTACTTAAAAAAAAAAAAAAAAAAGTCCCTGGCTGGGTGTGGTGGCGGCTCATGCCTGTAATCCCAGCACTTTGGGAGCTTAAGGCAGGCGGATCACTTGAGGACAGGAGTTCGAGACCATCCTAGCCAACATGGTATAACCCCATCTGTACTAAAAATACAAAAAAATTAGCTGGGCATGGTGGCAGGTGCCTATAATCCCAGCTATTCGGGAGGCTGAGGCAGGAGAATCCCTTGAACCCAGGAGACAGAGGTTACAGTGAGCCGAGATCATGCCACTACACTCCAGCCTGGGTGAGACTCCATCTCAAAAAAAAAAGATGTCTTATAAGCCATTACTTATGTTCAGATTTTAAAATAGTGATTTTAATTTTTTTTGCTTCATCTTTATTATTATAAACAAAAGATTGACAGTATTAGGAACAATGAATGTTTAGAATTTACCCTTGGTACTTTTTGAACTTGGAACTTTGTGACTTTATTACATATTCACAGAATTAATAGATTAGCAAAATTTTTAAAAACACACTTGTTTAAGAACATTATACTATTTATATAACAAAATGTCCCTTTATATGTTTTTTTTCTGTATTAGGGTGGACTGTGTAGGGATATTGAAACTGAGGAATGCCGATGTTGAAGCCAGAATAGGAATTGCTGGTTCCAAGAAGAAAAGCACTCGTGCCAGATTGGTTTTTCGAGTTAATATAACGAGGAAAGACGGCTCCACTTTGACACTGCAAACACCCTCTTCTCCAATTTTGTGTAGTAAGTAAGAAAATGTAGAGATATTAAACATATAGAGTTCCTTTCATTTTCTATTAATCTTTTAGACATCTCTAAATTTTAGATAATTTCACATACTCCAGCTTGTGATCATGCAAAATTTGAAATATTTTAAAAGCAGTAGTCAGATTTTCTATACTAAACTAGTGGTGAATAATTGGGATACAATTCAAAAGGTGTGGAGCATTTTGTAGTTTCCTATTATCGTGACATACTGATATAAAAAGTAATTTGGGCCAGGCATGGTGGCTGCCACCTGTAATCCCAGAACTTTTGGAGGCTAAGGTGGAAGGATCACTTCAGCCCAGGAGTTTAAGACCAGCTTGGGTAATGTAGTGAAAACCTTATCTCTACAAAATAAAAAATATATATATTATAATAATTAGTTGGGTGCGATGGCTCACGCCTGTAGTTTCAGCTACTTGAAAAGATGAGGCAAGGGGATCACTTGAGCCCTAGGAGGTCAAGGCTATGGTGAGCCTTGACCATGCCACTACATTCCAGCCTGGGTGTCAAACTAAGACTGTCTCAAGAAAAAAAAATATATATATTTGAGCAGATTTCATTTGAGCAGGTTTCAGAAGTAAATTACAAAGCGAAAGCATTTTCCAGGTATCTTCACTGTGTGGTAAATTGCTATGGTTCTAACTCTGTTTTGTGTTAGAACATAAATAAGGTAAGCAGAACTTTGCAAATAACAACATGTCAGAAGTTTTGATTACTAATTATAATACTATAGTATAATGTTGGGAGTGGAAAATGAAATTCTTATCACTAACCTTGGCATGTACAGAAAATGACATGTGCACGTTTGTGTGTGTAAATTCAATTATGTTGTTATATATGTCTCACCATAATTGTAGTTTCTCTCTAATGATTATTGTTACAAGTAATAAATAGGAAAAATTTTCCTTTCCACATCTCTCTCTCTCTCTCTCTTTTTTTTTTTTTTTTTTTTTTGAGATGGAGTTTTGCTCTTGTTACCCAGGCCATAATGCAGTGGCACAATCTCGGCTCACTGCAACCTTCACCTCCCGGGTTCAAGCAGTTCTCCTGCCTCAGCCCCCCGAGTAGCTGGGATTACAGGCATGCACCACCACGCCTGGCTAATTTTGTATTTTTAGTAGAGATGGGGTTTCTCCATGTTGGCCAGGCTGGTCTCCTGTTGGGCTCCCACAGTCTCCAACTCGTGACCTCAAGTGATCCGCCCACCTTGGCCTCCAAAAATGCTGGAGTTACAGGCATAAGCTACTGTGCCCAGCCTCTTTTCAAATCTCTTAAGAAGATTTTCATTATGGATTTTTTTTTTTTCTTAAGCATTGCTTCTTCACAACTTATACCTGAATTCAAAAGAGCAAAAGATAGTCATTATTCCATTCAATTGGACTTCCTTTTGGGTTATTAGGGATATTATGGCTTGCTATTCCTTAGACAGTTACAGAGCCTTATTAATTTAATTGTTAAATTATTTGACCTTTGTAAATCACATTTTTCCTTTTAACTCATATCAGAAATTTAGCTTAGCAAACACCTTAATTTTAAAAAGAAAGCACTAGAAATATCTTTCTGCTCTCAAAAGAACTCAGTTTGATTTCTCTATTTTTCATTGTTATGAAAACTTTGTTTTTATACTAGTGTTTCCTAAGGATATTACTTTGGTAATATTTACTTATAAAATAGACTGTTTTTAAAGTTCGTGGATTCCATGTTCATTCCATCACATTCAGATAGAGATAGAATAAATAATCTGTAGAGGGTTTATTGAATTGTAAA
The DNA here is from genome assembly GCA_004027835.1 of Alouatta palliata. Taxonomy (NCBI): domain Eukaryota; kingdom Metazoa; phylum Chordata; class Mammalia; order Primates; family Atelidae; genus Alouatta; species Alouatta palliata. The sequence continues at coordinate 21,878 of PVKV010022354.1, forward strand.
GCTTTTCTTATTAGTGTGCTCAATTTCTGAATTTGTTATAATTCATGATACACTTCAACTTGAATATTATTAGGATGGAGCTCCAGTTTTAGTGGGGCATATGCAGTTCTTTTACATGACCTAACACCTCGAGTATGATCATAGCCACCATCTAAAGGCCACAGCCAGATGCTAGATAGTTCAAATAATACTGCTTTAGCAGGGACTGGGAAATGGTTGCCCACTTTATTTCATTGCTTGCTGCTTTCTTCATTTGTTTATTTTGTTCATTCACTTATTTCCTGTTTCATTAAGGTATTGTTAAAGAATGACTGTATTCAGCTAGAGATAGTAGAAAATACAAAATAGAAAATGTGATTTTCAAAACATTTTTATCTGCAGTTATTATGATTTCTTAATTATCACCATTAATGATAATATATGTTTACATTACAAAGACTATATACTTCCGAGGAAGCTGGTCTGTGTCTGTGGTTTATATGAGAGCCAGTGTCTGAGATAGCTATGAAAGCTCTAAGAAGCTGCAGCATATAGTGGAAGCCATAGAAAACTGATGATAAAAGCTCCCATGTTTTGAACTCTAACTATGTGCCTGGGATTGTGTTAACTACTTTGTAAGCATTATATGATTTAACTGTCACCTTAATGGATTCCATCCTATTTTGATGAAGCTGAGACTTAAGAGATATTTAACTTCCTCAAGATCACATAGCTAATAAATTGGAAGACCAGGATTCAAACGAAGCCTCTGCTTTTAGTCACTGTGCCATATTGCCACCACAATCACTTAAATTGCAGTATTGAAACTAAGTTTACTTCTACTTCATACTAGTTATGGTCTTTGAATATTAAACTGTGTTATAGTATGAAATTATTGTTTAGAGAACTGTTTCCTCTACCTAGGAGATTTATGTTCTGTAATTTAGAGTTTTTATCAATTTAGAGAGTAGATTTTGATTTCTACTAGGAGATTTTTTTTTTTTTTTTTTTCTTTTGAGACAGAGTCTCACTCTGTCACCAGGCGCCAGGCTGGAGTGCAGTGGCGCAACCTCGGCTCACTGCAACCTCCGCCACCAGGGTTCAAGCAATTGTCCTGCCTCAGCCTCCCGAGTAGCTGGGACTACAGGCGGGCACCACCACGCCCAGCTAATTTTTTTGCGTTTTTAGTAGAGACGGGGTTTCATCGTGTTGACCAGGATGGTCTCGATCTCTTGACCTCGTGATCCGCCCGCCTCAGCCTCCCAAAGTGCTGGGATTACAGGCGTGAGCCACTGCGCCCGGCCCTTCTACTAGGAGATTTTAATGAAATGTTGTTCCTTCCGTTTACTTTTGCAGATGCCATTTATTATGGAGGTGTTGAATGTAGTTTTACATCCCTTTAATTTGAGCTGGTGTCTACTATAGAATATAGGAAGGATTTTATTTTTACTGATTATAACATAACAGTGGATATACTTTTAAAGTTATATTGCTTATAATTTATTAGTAGAGTGTTGTCATATAGGCATTTATTTACTTAATTTAAATTTAGATATAATCAGATTAATGCTTTCTGTCCCATAAGTGGCAGTTTCTTTTTTTCTTTTGTAACAGATTTACTGAGAATATAATTCACATACCACAAAATCCAGCTTTTAAAATTTGTACAATTAAGTGGTTTTTAGTATATTCACAAAGTTCTTCAACCATCACCATTATCAAATTTTAGAACATTTTTATTACCACCCCAAAAAGAAAGTATATACCCATTAGCAGTCACTCTCCACTCCCCCATCACCCTAGTCCCTGGCAACCACTAATGTATAATACTTTCTGTCTCTGTGGACTTACTTATTTTGAACACTTCATATGAAAAGAATCATACAATATGTGACCTTTTTGCCCAGCTTCTTTCACTTAGCATGTTTTCAAGTTTTATGTATGTTGTAGCATGTATTAGATTGGCACAAAAGTAATTTCAGTTTCTGCCATTTCTTTTACTTGCAAAAACCACAATTACTTTTGCATCAACCTAATATTTGATTCTTTTTTATGACTAAATGATACTCCATTGTGTGGATATATACAACATTTTGTTTATCCTATCATTTATTGATGGACATTTTTGTTATTTCCACCCATTGGCTATTGTGAATAATGCTGCTATGACATGTACAAGTTTTGGTGTGGACATGTTTTCAGTTCTCTTAGGTAGATATCTAGGAGTGGAATTCCTGATCATATATTAGACAGCTTCTTGTTTAACATTTCTTTGAATTTCTGTCACATGACTCACAGAAGGCAGTTTTTATTTTTCAACATTTCTCTATACTTCTCCCTGTTTTAACATCATTTTTCTGGAAATATTGAAGGTAAATGAGTTTTGTTTCAGCTTGGTCATTTTGTGTCTGATCCTCAATCACTTTATTTGACCTATTTTTTTTATTTATTTGTTTGTTTGTTTAATTTTTTTATTATTTTTTGAGACATGGTCTCACTCTGTCACACAGACCGAAGTGCAGTGGCATGATCTCGGCTCACTGCAACCTTCGCCTCCCAGGCTCAAGTGATTCTCATGCCTCAGCATCTGTAGTAGCTGGGTTTATAGGCGCTTGCCACTACCACCCAGCTGATTTTGTATTTTTTATAGAGATGGGGTTTCACCATGTTGACCAGGCTGGTGTTGAACTCCTGACCTCAAATGATCCACCTACCTCGGCCTCCCAAAGTGCTGAGATTACAGGTGTGAGCCACTGCACCTGACCTATTTGACGTATTTTTAAAAATACTTTATGATATATTACTAAAAATGTGTATATTAATAAGATCAGTCAGCAGATTTTGGCAGGCAGTGAAGTTGTTCAAGGGCACAGTGGTTCACACCTGTAATCCCAGCACTTTGGGAAGCCGAGTTGAGGTGGAAGGATTGCTTGCGGCCAGGAGTTCAAAACCAGCCTGAGCAACATAGTGAGACCTAGTCTCTACAAAAATGAATGAATGAATGAATGAATGATTTTTTAAAAAATTTGAGTCTTGCTCTGTCACCCATGCTGGAGTGCAGTGTTGCAGTCTTGGCTCACTGCAACCTCCACCTCCCAGGTTCAAGCAATCCTCCCACCACAGCCTCTCAGGTAGCTGGGATTACAGGTGTGTGCCACCACACCTGGCTAATTTTTTTGTATTTTTAGCACAAATGGGGTTTCACCATGTTAACCAGGCTGGTCTTGAACTCCTGACCTCAAATGATCCACCTGCCTCGGCCTCTCAAAGTGCTAAGATTACAAGTGTGAGCCACCTCAGCCAGCACTCCCCTCTCTTTTTTTTTTTTTTTTTTACGAAGAAGTCTGTGTGCAGTGGCTCATGCCTGTAATACCAGTGCTTTGAGAGGCTGAGGCAGGAGGATCACTTGAGGCCAGGAGTTTGAGACCAGCCCAGGCTGGTACCTCTTCCTGTTTCCTTCTGTCTCCCATTCCAACCCAGTTCTTCTCACTAACCAACTTTCTTTTCACCTCTCATTTTACTCCAGCTGTTTAAACCTGCCCAAAAGTTTTTATTCATGGAAACTAACACAAGCCAGAAATTTACAGTGGAAGTGTATTGAACAACATAATGAGAGACCCTGTCTCTACAAAAATTAAAAAAAAAAAGAAAAGCCAGGCATGGTGGTATGTGCCTATAGTCCCAGCTACTCAGGAGGCTGAGCAAGAAGGATCACTTGAACCCAGGAGTTTTGAGACTGCCATGTGTTGTGATCACGCCACTGCACTCCAGCTTATGCAAGAGACCCTGTTTCTAAAAACAAAAAGGAAATTGTTTAATTTTTCATTTATTGTTTCTAACCTACTTTTTTTAACAGTTATAATTACTGGAGGCTACAGTTTAGTTCAGGGAAACAGTAATGTGTTCTGACAACAAAATAGTGCCTCATTGCTCATTCAGTCACTCATTTATTCAACATAAATTAAATGCAGTGGTTCTCAATCCTGGGTATAGGTTAGAGTCACCTGTAGTGCATTAAAACAAACAAACAAAAAGACATGCCAATTGATGATTTGTTTTTGGAAAGCTTCCTAGTTAATTCAGTGGATAGTTACAGTGTGCATAACTCTGAAAATAAAGATGATAGTTTCAGGAGCTTACAGTTTAGTAGGCTAGCAGAAAAACAGGCAAGTAGATGTCCAATTTTACTATGAAATTATATTAACTTCCATATATATGTATATGAAACTGTATATAGGCCAGGCATGGTAGCTCACACCTGTAATTAGAGCACTTTGGGAGGCCAGGGAAGGGGGATCACTTGAGCCCAGGAGTTTGAATTAGCTTGGGGAACAAAGCAAGACCATGTCTATTTTTTTCAATTGTATATAAAAATTATATAAGCTTCCAGTTGTATTATAAAGTTCTAGAAAGATACTGTACTGTATAGTAGATGAATGAATAAAGTACAGTAGAAACATAGTAAGAGCTTCTAATTCAGACTGCTCATAGATGATAAAACTTATACCATCTTGTCTTAAAAGACAAATGGAAGTAAAACAAGTAAAATGGGATTTAGAAGAAGGTTATTCATGTATAAATATGTTCCCTGAAAGGGTATGAATCTTTTGGGGGAAATAAAAAGAGTTTGATGTGATTGGAACAAAAAGGTATACAAGATGAAGTGGTAAGATTTGAGGTTACAGAGGTAGGCAACACCTCTTTCATAAAGAGACTTGTTTGTGCAGCAAAATAAATTTGAATTTTATCCTGACCGCTTAGGAAGCTTGATGCTTGAACTTAGACTTTGGGGCCTAGATATGGGAGGAAATGAATAAACATAAAAATAATATACAGCAAAACACAGGACCCAAAAAATATTTTTATTAAAAAAAATTTTTAAATGTTTGTTCCATTATAAGTTTCTGGCTTGTATTTATTTCCATGAATATAAAAGTTTTGGCAGGATTAAGCGGTTAGAGTAAATGAGAGGTTAAAAAGGAAACTGGTTAGTGTGAAGATTTGGGATTGGAATGGGAGATAGAAGGAAACACAAAGAGAGAGAGGTAGAAAAGCAAAGGGGGGCCAAAAGGTGACAGAGTCGGAAGGGAGAAGAGGAAACAGATACTTGATCTTCATTCTATAGACACTCAGTGGAAAGAATTTCTAATACCAGGATTCATGCAGTACTTTGTGGCTTTAAAAAATTTACTTATTCTAATTGTTGGTTTAACAATGGCCATTGGATCCTTTGTCTTGTTTGTTTTTAAGGGGATAGACGATCATCCCCTTTTACATTCTTAACATCTTTAGTGTTCCCCAGACAATATAGGTATGTATGTTCTTTGTTCTGGTATGTATGTTTATATGACTTTGTTATGTTATATCAAATTAAGAATACCAATTTTCAGCCAGGTTCAGTGGCACACACCTGTCATCCCAGCTGCTTGGGAGGCTGAGAAAGGAGAAACACTCAAGCTCAGGAGTTTGAATCCAGCTGGGATTCAAACCCATCTCTTCAAAAAAAAAAAAAAAAAAAAAAAGGCAAGGTGCAGTTGTACACACCTGTAATCCCAGCACTTTGGGAGGTTGAGGTAGGAGGATTGCTTGAAGCCAGGAGTTCAAAAGCAGCCTGGGCAACATAGCAAGATCTCATCTCTACAGTCACACAAAAATGTTTTAAATTAGCTGGGCATGGTGGCATGTGTCTGTAGACCCAGCTACTTGAGAGGCTATGATGGGAGGATAACTTGAGCCCAAGAGTTCAAGGATACAGTCAGTGAGCTATGGTAACACCACTGCACTCCAGCCTGGGCAACAGAGTGAGGTCTTGTTGAACCTGTCTCTGAAAGAGAAAAAAGACTGGGCACGGTGGCTCATGCCTGCAATCCCAGCACTTTGGGAGGCAGAGGCAGGTGGATTACCAGGTCAAGAAATTGAGACCATTCTACCCAACATGGTGAAACCCCATCTCTACTAAAAATACAAAAAAAATTAGCTGGGCGTGGTGGCATGCACCTGTAATCCCAGCTATTCAGGAGGCTGAGGCAAGTATAATCACTTGAACCCACGAGGCAGAGGTGGAGGTTGTAGTGAGCCGAGATCTTACCACTACACTCCATCCTGGTGGCAGAGGGAGACTCTGACTCAAAAAAAAAAGAGAGAGAAAAGAAAAAATTTCCATACCTACCCTTCTGTAGTAGTTTTTAATAGGACAGAATTAATCATGGCTTTCTTATATATAATATATATTAGATTTTATCTAAGCTTACTAAATTAAATATTACTCTGAATTTAAGAATTTTCTACCTCTCGTATTTCTACCTATCCCACAACTATAGGAAAAGGATGATGTTGTTAAGTAAACTATCCCTGTCTTAAAATTTTGCATAGGATTAGTAATTTACATAATCAGATGTAGGCGTTGTACTCAAAATATTCTGTTAAGTATGTACTTCTGCTAGACATTCTTACAAAGCCTTATTTATTCTTCTGACAGGTTGAAATATTTGCTTATTTTTCAGTTTTCAAATATTCATTTTTTTTTCAACTTTATTTTTAAGACTGCTATTTGAAAAGCATCTAAAAAGCACACAGTTTTTCTAATACCAAAAAGGTGTTTGCTTTTTCGTGTGTTTTTAAGCATTATTCCTTTCAAGAGTCAGCTTATACATAAAGATAAAAATAAAACAGTTAATGCTTAAATAATCTTGACTTTAGTGCTCTTTAGTATGGAGTCTGTCTTTCAAAGAAAGGAGCTTTGGAAAGGCCAAAGGTTAAATTGTCTTGAAAGTAACAAACTCATTATTTCTGGAATGTAAATACAAATATGTAGAAGATAATTATATTCTAAACCTTTGAGGTCTCATTTGGCCATCTTATGCCTTTGACACATAAACAGATAAATGAGATACGGGAAAAAGTTTTAGCAGTAATCAGTGAAGTGAAATTTCCATACACTATTTGAAAATAGAGGGAAAGGTTCCAGACTTTACATTTCATTTTTGTAATATAATATATTAATGTAATTTGGTACCTTTTGTTTTCTTATCAGAACAATATATGTCATATTTTTCTTGAATGTTTTTAAAAAACAAGTCTTCCCATTACTACAAAAAGTTACCTTTAAATAAACTGATTTTGTTAATTCTTCATCTAAAAGAATATATAATTGTCAGTGTATGACCAATAACCCTTTCCATTCTGTTCACACATTAACCCTGTGGGTTCTAGATAATATTTGTTTTTTGGTTTTTGTTTGTTTCTTTTTTTAGACAGAATTTCGCCCTTGTTGCCCAGGCTGGAGTATAGTGGCACAATCTCAGGTTCAAGCAGTTGCCTCCCAGTTTCAACCTCTGCCTCCCAGATTCAAGTGATTTTCCTGCCCAGGCTGTACTGCAGTGGCGCAATCTCAGCTCACTGCAACCTCCACCTCCCTGGTTCAAGCAATTCTCCTGCCTCAGCCTCCTAAGTAGCTGGGATTACAAGCATGCGCCAGTATACCCAGCTAATTTTTTGTATTTTTAGTAGAGATGGGGTTTCACCATGTTGGCTGGTCTCGAACTCCTGACCTCAAGTGATCCACCCTCCTTGGCCTCCCAAAGTATTTGGATTACAGGCGTGAGCCAACTCACCCAGACAGTGTATTTGTTTATACATTCACAGTTTCTTTTAAGCTCCCGAGCATTGCTAAAAATGGCATTTATCATTTACAAACAGGTTAAATATCTCTTATCTGAAATGCTTCGGGCCCAAAGTGTTTCAGGTTTTGAATTTTTTTGGACTTTGGAATATTTGCATATACGTAATGAGGTTTCATGGGAATGGTACCCAAGTCTAAACACAGAATTCATTTATGTTTCATATACACCTATACACATAGCCTAAAGGTAATTTTATGTAATATTTTAAATAATTTTGTACAGTAAAGTTTCAAAAAGCAAAGGTGTCACTGTTTCAGCCATCTTTGTAAATAATCTGGCATCACTGTCATTCCTGACTCTGAATTTATTTTTATTTTTATTGTTTTAAGTTTAAAACTTTTTTTAGATGAAGTCTTGCTCTGTCACTCAGGCTGGTGTGCAATGGCACAATCTCGGCTCACTGCAACCTCCACGTCCCAGGTTTAAGCAGTTCTCCTGCCTCAGCCTCCCAAGTAGCTAGGATTACAGGTGCCCACCGCCACACCCAGCTAATTTTTTGTATTTTTAGTAGAGGTGGGGTTTCACTTGCCACTGAATTTATATGCTACCGATAAGCAGTCCTTTTCTTGTACTGCTTCACACATAACAGTGCAATCATGGCTCACTGCAGCCTTGACCTCAGGGGTTTAAGTGATCCTCTCACCTCAGCCTCTTAAGCAGCTGGGAATTATATGTGTATGCTACCATGCCCAGCTAATTTTTTTGATTTTTTTGTAGAGACGAGGTCTCACTGTTGTCCAGGCTAGTTCGAACTCCTGGGCCCAAGTGATCCTCCCACTTCAACCTCCCAAAGTGATGGGATTACAGGTGTGAACCACTGCACCTGGCCCAGGTGTGTAAATTTTTGAGCACTGTATTGGCGCTCAAAATGTTTTGGATTTTAGAGCATTTGAGATTTTAGATTTTTGGCCAGGAGTGGTGGCTCACACCTGTAAGCACTTTGGGAGGCCAGCGTGGGTGGACCACGACGTCAGGAGTTCAAGACCAGCCTGACCAACATGGTGAAATCCTGTCTCTACTAAAAATGTAAAAATTACCCACGTGTGGTGGCACACACCTGTAATCCCAGCTACTCAGGAGGCTGAGGCAGGAGACTTGCTTGAACTCGGGAGGCATAGGTTGCAGTGAGCCAAGATTGCATCACTGCACTCTAGCCTGGGCGACAGAGTAAGACTTCGTCTCAAAAAAAAAAATTTAGATTTTTGGATTAGGGATGCTCAACCTGTATTTAACAAAGACAGGATACTTTGTATCAATAGCTGAAGGCTAAATAATGCTGTAATAACACTTAATTTTAAAAAAGGCAACAAAACAAAACTCAGTGGCTTACAACAACAGAATTGGTAGAACCATGTGATGGCTCTCAAAGCTTTCACTTGGACTTGGCACATTACTTCAGTTCACATTTGATTATCCAGACCAGTCACATGGCCAAGCCTGATGTCAATAGGGCAAGAATTAGAGCCTTTCCAGATAATTATATTATTGTAAAAATATTTACTGCCCCTCCTTCAACAAAGACAACTCATAGAACTGGATGGTTGCAAGTTGATTTTAGGTAAGAAACAAGTTTGGGTGGTTCTTTTTATAGAATGCTTATGTGTATCCACAGCTCAGCCAGCCGGAGTGCCAGAAATCTTAAAGAAAAGCTTGCATAGCTGTTCAGTGAAAGGAGAAGAAGAAGTGTTTTTAATCGGCAAGAACTTTCTGAAAGGAACTAAAGTTATTTTCCAAGAAAATGTTTCTGGTAAGTAGGCATATTTGTGGTATGGATATTTGCATGTTTTCACTTTGTTATGTGGATATAGTCATAGAGAGTAAAAAAAAAAAAATAGTTCAAAAATTTAATAAATCACTTTTTTTCCAATCAGATGAAAACTCTTGGAAGTCAGAAGCTGAAATTGACATGGAATTATTTCATCAGGTATAATTTAAGCTTTTTTATAATTTGTGTTTACTCTCTGATCATTTCAGTTTTTTTCTGAAATTTTCTTGAATCAATAGATTAAATTTCTTCTTCCTATGGGAGTGATGTGAATCATTTAAAGTTTCTTTCTTGAGTTTCTTTAACTGAAATAGAATTATTTTCCTAATGCTAAACATGACCGCCTCTATTTTAAAAAGTTAGGAGCATTAGCAAATGTTTTCATTGTTAATAAACAAAACATTTCTTTCCTAATATTTATTTCTCTGAGGATTTGGATAATCTTACTCCACTATATAGTTAAATAAAAGGGAAACCAATATTTATTGATAATCTGTTATGTTTCAGGTGCTCTATGTTTGTTAAACCTTCTTGTGTTTAGAAGCACTCATCACACTGATATTAAAGAGTCTGTAAGACCTCACCATATATTGTTTTCCAAGTAACAATGAAAACTTGAAAACAAGGATCAAGACCTGACTTAGGAATTAGTATTTAGAGCAGATAGGACCAAACCCATAGAAATTAAGACTAAGAGAAGGCCAACTTTATAAGCAAGTTAGAAGGCACATGCAGAAAAGGTAGTATGTACAGGTGTAGATAGGAGAGAGGGAAGAGAGAAATAGGAACAAGCTAATGTGTAAATTACCTAAAGCCTAAAATTTAGTGCAGGAAGCTGATGGGGATAGAAAAGAGCACATGAAGTAAGGCAGAGAAATACAAGAGGCAAAAAAATGAACAATATATAGCCATTTTATCCAAAAAGTTTAGAAATTTCCTTGTTTTCCTATTTTTAAAAGCCTAATAAAATGTAAAACTTGTATCCAATATATTGCCAGACTCAAGGCTCAGGGCACAGCCAAGACTGCTCCTATTTCATACACGAGACACAAGTTCAGAGGTCCCTAGGCCACCCTCTTTTTGAACGAGTGGCTCAAACAGTGGTTTTTTCCACTGTTCCCTTGAATTTGATAACTTCCTGTAACAATTCACAGAACTCTGGCAAGTGCTATACTTAGTGCCTATAGTTTTATAACAAAAGGATAGAAATCAGAATCAGCTAAAGGGAGAGATGCATAAACCAAGGTCTAGGAGTGTCCCGGACACCAACCTTCTGTCGTTCTCAAGAAGACATTACCATCTCAGTAAAGCAATGTGTGGTAACAACAATATGCAGAGAATTACCAACCAGGGAAGCTTACCCAAGCCTTTGGTGTCCAGAGTTGTTATTTCAGACCTGATCGTATACTGCCCGTGCAGCTGACCTTTGGTCTTCACTTCCATGAGGTTGGAATTGATATGGTGTGTTCCAAAGCTGCTGTTATAAAACACATTGTTAGACTGTCCAGTGACCAAAGCTCTCAAGTAAAGATCATTGTCACACAAAACATTGCAGGAACCTAGAGATCAACTCCTAGCAGCCAAAAAGGTAAAGACCAGAACCCTCTCTGGGTAAATTTCATTATTTCCTACACAATATTTATAGTGTGGAGCTTCCTGTATATCTAAACAAATGCTATGTGGCAAATTTTCCTCTAGCCTTATGCTACGACATGTTGTGGAAAAGAGATAGTGGGACTTAACAAACATTCCTTTTGTCACAGAGATCATTGGGCAATATCTCCGAGGGTTCATTGTCAGACTAGTCTTAACTAAAGTTCTTTTTTTCTTTTTATTAATTAATTAATTAATTAATTTTTGAGAGGAAGTCTCACTCTTTCGCCCAGGCTAGAGTACAGTGGTGTGATCTTGGCTCATTGCAACCTCCACCTCCCAGGTTCAAGCGATTCTCCTGCCTCAGCCTCCCGAGTAGCTGGGACTACAGGCGTGTGCCACCCAGATAATTTTTGTATTTTTAGTAGAGCAGGGTTTCACCATATTGTCCAGGATGGTCTCAATCTCTTGACCTTGTGATCTGCCTGCCTTGGCCTCCCAAAGTGCTGGGATTACCACCACCACACCTGGCCAACTAAAGTTCTAATAGCTGCTTTGTCATTAGCAATCTGTGTTAACTAAGTAAGACAAGTAACTTTTGTGCCCCAATTTTCTGATATGTAAGATAAGCTCTTTCATTGGATTGTTTGAGGCTCCTTCTCTCTAATATTTTATTATTTCTTATATTTGATCAGACCATCTCCACTCCCATGAACCAACAATAGCTTCCTCTGGAGTACTCCTGGAGGTTTAGAGGCAATGTATTATAATTTTTCTGTGTTCCTTGTAATACCAAACACTTAATAGGCACACAAGAAAAACTGTTAGTTCATTTTATTCACCTTGAAGAAAAAGATGGGTGAGTCTGTGGTCTAAGTAAGGTTCATTTGTTCTTTCTGAGATACTTCAAGCCCTAATTTCAGCCAGGACCTTAAATACCTAGAGTTTTAATCCTAACTGAAACTTAATTTATTCATGCAGTACTTTTGTATGCTCTGAACATGTTTTGTTTCTTGACACGTTGGTTAGATTAATGTATACTTCCTTGCTTGTAATGCTCTATTATAATTGTTATTCTTATAAATAATATAGATAAGGAGACTGTACATAAAGGGATATTCAATCTAGATAATATATACAAATATACATAAAAGGATAGCTCGGGGAAGATGGTATAAATGTGGAAAGAAAATTCTTGAAAGAAGTACAAAAAACAGATCCTCCGAAGAATTTGTAGGAACAACTAGACTAAACAAAGACTTGAAAGTTTAGAGGTTATGTTTTTCAAATCGGTTCTAATAGTAATTTTGTAATGGGTCTTTGGTCAAGGCTAATTATATATTTATGTATATGTATATTCCAAACTGTAAAATTAATGTGACAAAGAAAAAGTATCTCATAGGAGAGTGAAAGATACCTAGCACCATTGCTGACACACTCTAAAAAAGCTTATCTGCTAAGGAAAAAGTTATTTTGAATCTAAGCAAATTTTTCTAAGAAATTAAAATTCACCGGGCACAGTGGCTCACGCCTGTAATCCCAGCACTTTGGGAGGCTGAGGCGGGCGGATCACCTGAGGTTAGGAGTTTGAGACCAGCCTGACCAATATAGTGAAACCCCGTCTTGAAAAAAAAAAAAGAAAGAAAAGAAAAAAAAGAAATTAAAATTCAACTGTTTTCCTCTTTTTATCCCAAAGAGGCTTATACCTGCTCGAAAGACCTTCCAACCCTTTGTATGTTTTGTATGTATTGTATTCCTAGCTCAGTGATAGTTAATTGACCTGATTTATGAGAAGTGTATTGAAAATAGCTTTGGCAGCCATGGTGGCTCATGCCTGTAATCCCAGCACTTCGGGACGCTGAGGTGGGCAGATCACGAGGTCAAGAGACCAGGACTATCCTGGCCAACATGGTGAAACCCTGTGTCTACTAAAAATACAAAAATTAGCTGGGCAAGAGAATTAAGAGAATCGCTTAAACCAAGGAGGCAGAGGCTGCAGTGATCTGAGATCATGCCACTGCGCTCCAGCCTGGCAACAGAGTGACTCCATCTCAAAAAAAAAAAAAAAAAAAAAAAAAAAAAAGCTTTTGATCACGAGTCACAGTTTACCTAATTTTTAATTCAAATCGGTTGTAGAATTTCTAGATTCAGATTGAGGACGTTGAAGAATTAGTAGCAAAATAGGCTCGTTTGGTTTTTAAAAGGCTTCAAATTAGTTTTACTTAAATATGCTCTCCAAAGCAAGTGGTGTAAAAGTATTCTGATAAAATATGCATCTGATTTTTAGATACTAATCCTGTTACTAATTAGCAAGAAAAAAGTTTTTATTCAGAAGAATAATTTGAATTGTGGAGTTTTCCAAGTAATTTTAAGAGTGGAAGCTCTCACAAGCTGTTCATCCACCGATCTCCTTAACTCTAGGTAGACTGCTTCAACAACAGAGTAAAAATGAGGGTAGACAAGATTTAGTAACTCTATCTTAGAAATTTGATCAATACCAGTACATTTTTTATGACCTTGTATGCATTTAGATATAGCTCCTGCCTCATAATGTGGATGTATGCATATTTGTACATGATTTTCCACCTAGTTTAAAAGAATGTGTTTTCTTTTTTTGAGATGGCTAACTCAGGAGGCATTCTGTTAATGCCGTAAATTAGAAGCTAGCCAGTTCATTCGTTTGTTCGTTGTTTCTTTCTTTCTTCCT
>PVKV010022355.1:0-35561 GCA_004027835.1 Alouatta palliata
TCTCCTGCCTCAGCCTCCCGAGTAGCTGGGACTACAGGCACGTGCCACCATGCCCAGCTAATTTTTGTATTTTTAGTAGAGACGGGGTTTCACCATGTTGACCAGGATGGTCTCGATCTCTTGACCTCGTGATCCACCCGCCTCAGCCTCCCAAAGTGCTGGGATTACAGGCGTGAGCCACCGCGCCCGGCTTTTTTTTTTTTTTTTTTTTATGAGACAGAGTCTTGCTCTGTATACCAGGCCGGAGTGCAGTGGCGTAATATCGGCTCACTGCAACCTTTGTCTCCTGGGCTCAGGTGATTCTCGTACCTCAGCCTCCCCAGTAGCTGGAATTATTGGCATGTGCTGCCATACCTGGCTAATTTTTGTATTTTTAGTAGAATCAGGGTTTCTCCACATTGGCCAGGAAGGTCTTGAACTCCTCGCCTCAAGTGATCCACCTGCCTCTGCCTCTCAAAGTACTAGGATTCTAGGCATTAGCCACTACGCCTGGCCTGTCCTTGTTATTTCTTAGCAAGGTACTTATGATAGAGGGTCAATAAATATTTGGTTCCTTCCTCTCAAACAATCTGGTTGGGATGAGCTAGTCTGGGGTCCCAGGGAATGCAGAGAGCCTACCCTCCCCACCCTCACTCGGGCCCAGTGTCCTTTGCTCCGAGGAGGGCCTGGCTGGCCAAGCCACCCCCACCCCCAGTGCTGTGGTGTGGGAAGTGCAGCCACAGGACCCAGCATGGACCCGTCATAGACCTGGATGCTCCCAACTTGTCACTCGGAGCAGAGCATACTGCCATCTGCAGGGTCACCCCTGGGGCTCGTCACTTATCATCATTGCTAATTAAAGACAAAATTAACTGACCCTGGCCTGGTGGCACCTCTCCCAACGCCTGGCTCTGGCTGGCTAGGCCTTAGTGGGGAAGGGCTGCCCCTGATACTTGGGATGGTGGCCAGAGCGAGGGCGGGGGATCCCACCCAGAATGGAGAAGGTGCCAAGCCATCTGGAAAGCCGGGGCCGGCCCGACACCTCACTGGCCAGCTGGGAGAAATGAGATCTTGGGCCAATCTGGGGGTGACAGGAAAGGGAGGGCAAGATGTGGATGTCTTATTCCCAACTGTATCCCTAGCCCCTTAGAACAGTTGTCGCTGTCAGAGAGAACAGATGTGACGTACTGAGCATGCCAGGCACGAAGGGAGCATTTGATAAATAATAAATTGCTGAGTGGCTTGATGGATGGGGCTGTGAGGGCATAGTCAGCGCTCAGTGTTTTCCACATACATTTTCAGAATAGGAAGCCCCTCTATGGGGCCTTGAGTCAGGGATTATTCTTAGCATTTATAGTCATTCAATGGTTCTCGCCAGGACTCTATAAGATGTTATTTGCCCATTTTACAGATGAAGAAACCAAGGCACAAAGAAGTGAAGTCACCATCACAACACCACACAACTAGCAAGTGGTGGAGATAAGAGTGAGGCCCCAAGATTCAGGAATGTAGGGATCATCTGGGTTAACCTAATCTTCCAGAATACAAGTTGGTTTTGCATCTTCCTGGAATTTTCAGATTGCGTACAGAAGAGGCTCCCATTGTAGGCCAAGGGAAGAAAAAAGAAGAGAAGAGATGAGGGAGTCGTAGTAAAAATAACAGCTAATAGGAATTGAGCCCTTTCTGTGTGCCGGGTCCTGTACCCAGCCCTTTCTCTGTTTCACTCTATTTAATCCTTAGAGTAGCAGTACTTTGTGGTTGGTGGGAGCTTTGTCTGCAATCTGTAACTTTTATAAACGAGGCACATGGCAAAATGACCCTGACATCCCTGCAGGAGACACAGCAGCAGCAGCTTCCCCTCCACGACCCCCAGGTCAGGCTTTAAGGTGGAACACTGGGGCTCCCTGGGCTGCCCATGCTGATGCCCACAGCAGGGTGAGCTCTCCATGCCTCAGTGTCCTCTCTATGAAACAGGAGGAAGACCGCCCCTCACAGAGCCATGGTGAGTCTCAGGGGCAGAGTGGGCCCTAACTCTACCCCCTTGCCTAGAGTTCAGACTGTGGGTTCCCTTGATCTGAAGCTTTCTATGCAACTGCAAATTGACCCCAGATCATGAGGCTCCCCTCTGTCCCCTCAGATCTGGTTAGAACCCCCATCAAAAGGCATAATCTCCTCGCTTTTCAGATGCAGAAAATGAAACCCAAGGAAGGGGTGGCTGGAACCTAGGGTGTCGGTCCAATGGGGCTCCTGATATCTCTTGAACTTAAAGGAGGAAAGAGCTGGCTATTATCAGAGAAAACGTCAAGGGGTTGTTGTACACGTCTGGGGTGACAGAGCCCAGAACACAGCCTCTCCACCCATCCCCATTATTTCTCAGCAGAGGCAGGTTCAGACGGGAGAAGTCCCAGAACAAGGCAGCCACAGTGATGGCGAACTCGGAGCAGCTGGCATGTATGTATACACATGAACCTTAAAGGCCTCTTGAATCTAGGAAGACAAAGGCCAAAGGGAGGTATGATGGGAGCTTATAAAGTGACAAACAGAACTGGAGAAAGGATAGAGCAAACACAGGACCAAGGCACTCTGGCTTCCCCAGGAGCAAGGACAAGTGAAAGCCCAGCAAACTGTAGGGAGAGGGTCAAAAACATGGACTCTGGGGCTAGACTCCCTTGGTTTGAAGCCCTGCTGTGCTGTATATGAGCTGTGTGACCTTAGGGAATTTGGTTGGCCTCTCTGTTCTTCAGTTTGCATCTGTAAAATGGAGCTAGGAAACAGAACTTCCCTCACAGGGATGCTCTGATGAGTAAATGAAATACTACCTGAGACAGGCTTAGAAGAGTGCCTTGTACGAACATAGTGAGGGATGTATGAGCATCGGCTGCTACTGTTACCAGTACCGCACCAAGTGGGAACATCTGCCATTCAGTTCCCCAGATGTTTATCTGATGGAGCCCTCATGGTGGAAAGATGAATGGTCACTGGAGGAGCTCACAGGCTGGTGGGGACAAGACATAATGACAGATTTAAGCATTGAGGGTCCCATAAGGTTTAGCCGACTCGAGGGATACTCATTAGGATCACCAGAGGAAGTCAGAGACATCTAGAATGTGACCTTGGCCTTCTGACCTCCCTTAGCATCACCGTCAGAGACAGTTCCACCAGGTGACAGAGCCGTACCATTCCAGTGTTGCTGCTTTCTACAGGAAGGACAAGATGAAGGCACCAGGTGGCCAGGGAACAGGCGAGGTCACAGTAAGCAAGGGGCCGAGTGAGGACAGACAGGTCCTGTGTGGCAGCTTTGTGGATCCTTTGCAGCTTTGTCTCTTTTCATTCCTGAACTTCTCTGGGGCAAGATTTTTTTTTTTAATTGAGTGTAATATACATACGGAAAGTGCACACATCAAATGTGTACAGCTCAGTGCCTTTTTACCACCTGAACACACCTGTGAACCAGGCCTCGGATCAAGAATACAAGCATGGCCAACCCCCAAGCCTCCCTCCGGTCACTGCTGCTCCCCACATGTAATGCTGTCCTGACCCACACATGGATTCATTGCAACTGTGTTTTTTCTTTTTCTGAGTCTTGCTTTGTTGTCCAGGGTGGAGTGCAGTGGCGTGATTTTGGCTCACTGCAACCTCTGCCTCCTGGGTTCAAGTGATTCTCATGCTTCAGCCTCCCGAGTAGCTGTGACTACAGGCACGCGCCGCCTCACCCGGCTAATTTTTGTATTTTTAATAGAGACGGGGTTTCACCATGTTGGCCAGGCTGCTTCTCAAACTCCTGACCTCAGGTGATCCACCCTCCTTGGCCTCCCAAAGTGCTGAGATTATAGGCGTGAGCCACGGCTCCCAGCAGAGGCATTTCTCGTTTGAGGCTGCCATGTACCGTGCTGCTGTGGACATCCTAGGGCATGTTTTTGGTGACTGCACCCAGTCCTTGGGGCTGTATATCTGGGAGTGGAATGGCTGAGTCCTCCGTACTTGATATGCAGCATAGGGCTGGAGAGGAGCCACCAGCCCATGTTTATTGAGTATAGATTCCCAGCCAAACCCTGCTCAGGGCTCCCAGCTGCCTGCCACTACTGAGAGCCACCTTGGCTCACTGTTTCTCTAATGAGGGTGTGACCCTGAGTCAGGCCCCTGGGATGGAGCAGCATGGAAGATTTATAACACGATATTGACACATTTAAGGGGAGTATTGCTCCAAACAACAGGCCCTTTCCTAATGATTAAAAGCCATGGGAAGCAGGGATGCTTAAGCAGAGATTAAGAAATCAAAACCTGTGCTCTTCTGAATGGGCTCGGCTCTGGGGAAAGCAGTCTGGACCTGGGGCTGGACCATGGATGCTGGGAAGGGGAGTGGTTGGCCACAAAGGGAAGGGTTGGCATTGGAGGGAAATCCAGAAAGACTGGAGATTAGAATGCCCCTGGAAGGACAGGTAGGGAGAAAATGGCCAAACATACTTTGAATGAAAGAGAACAATAGGGAGAGCCTTCACTTGTGATTACATTTTACCAACCTTTAGCGCAGTGCTTGGTTCCAGCTTCTTAAGGCAGCAGATGCCCTGCAGAGTGAGTCTGACACAGACAACTGGTCTGCCCCCTCCTACCGAGTCATATTCTCCAGGTTGGGGCTTGAGAAGCAGATAGTGCAAGCCCCAGCAGTGATTCTGATTTCTAGCCAGGTCTGGAAAACAACCGTTTTAAGGGACCAGTTCCGTCAGCCCCCTGTTGGTCCCCCATCAAAAAGGGGCTGAGCTCTCCTGACTCCCAGGCCCCTGACTCTCTTCCTGCCTTCTTTGGCTCTCCCAGCACTGAGTCTGCCCTTCACTCTCAGAGTAATTTTCTAACCGTGCATCCCATCTGGCTGCAGCATTAACTCAACTCAGCAGTGAACCTCCATCCTGGCCTGGCTGCCTCTGGCTGCTTTTAAATAACCCCACTTCACTTTGACCTCTCTCTGGTATGTTTTAAGGGGCAGTATCTCCTTGGACCCAAGGTAAGGAAGCCATCTTTGCATGCTCACGGGTTCATGGTGGAGATCTGACTTGATGTTATCCTTTCTCAGCCTTAGGTTCTGCCTCTGTGGAGTGGGAATAATAACACCTAGGTCATCAAGTTCTCATGATTTCCAAAGATGTAACAGACATTAGATGCTGCACACAGCGCCTGACCAGTCAGCTACCCAGAGCAGCCAGAAACAGTATTCAAGGGGCAATGTAAACCATTTCCATCACCCAAGGCATGTTGTGCCAGCCTCCTGCCTGCTGGCCCCATCTCCAGTCTTGTCCTCTTAAGTCCTTTTTTCCACACAGCTCACAGGGGGGTCTTTATAGATCTCAGACCTGACCCAGACCCGTTGTGCACTGCCGCCCCCAGGAACACAGAAACTAGGCGTGAATCCACAACTTCTTTGGGCTCAGCCACAAGGTTGGGACTTTACATGGGTTATTTTGTTTCCTTGCTGCAACAAACCTATACAGATGCTATTGTTGTTTTCTCTCTCTCTCTTTTTTTTAATGAGGAAGCTGAGGCTCTAAGAGGTCAAGAATAAAGCTGGACCTTATACCCAAGGCTTCTGACACGAAAGCCCTTGATATTCCCTTTGTTCCAGTTTGTTCTCAGTGCCCTTGGCCACTGTGGATGAATTTTTGACAGCAGACCATGTCCCGGTAGCTGAAGGTTGAACAGTGCTTCAAGATAGGACCTCCTGGCTGGCCAGAGAACATTTTTCACATCTCCTGAGCCTTCTGGAGCCTATCGGGTTGCATCTGTGATACTGGTTGTTGGTAACTGGGAATAAAGGCGCGGATCACACTTCCACAGAATGCAGCAAGATGCAAACATCCGCCCCCTGGCAGCTGGGGCCCTGATTTGCTTATTTTGCAGCTTGGAACCACCACTTCCTTTGGTAGGCTGGGGAGAGGTTTGAGGGAGGGCAGTGCCGGGCTGCCTGGCCTGGCTTCTGGCTGTCTAGGCTGTTCAGCCCCTTGCCTGCCCCTCCTGCTGAGACTTCCTGGGGCACAGTGAGATGTCAGATGAGCTGGGAGCTGGGTCTCTACCACCCCAACCCCTCCTTCTAAACTGTGATCTGGAGACTTTGGTTTCCTGAAAAGTCACAGAATTTTAAGTTGCCAATGCCAAAGGTGAACACCTCAGAGTCATTTAATCGTCTGATCTTCACCTTCACCTTGCGGTATTAGGAGACCTGGATTTAGTTCCAGCTCCTTGTTTGCCTGGAGGTGAAACCTGGATGTGTCAGACAATCTCCAAGGGTCTCAGTTTTGCCATCATCAAAATGGAGATAATGAGGCAGAAATGTAGAAAGCACAACTTGAGTGTCAGCTGTATCCATAACATCAGTTCCATCACAAGGCCTATGGGATACGTGACCCTGCAGGAAAGGGGAGGGTCAGGAAATGAAGATGATCAAGATAGGTTTTCAAGAGAGGCAATGCTGGAGCTACATTCTGGAGTCTCCATGGAAATTAGTGGACCACAGGGAGCCAGGATTACTGGCAAGTGTCTGCTCTCACCCCTCCACCCCCAAGCGGACCGTGAGTTCCTTGAAGGCAGGGAATGTGTGTGTGTGAGGGTTGTATGAAGTGTGTGTGTGTATGGATTTATTTGTATGACAACTTATTTGTGTGTGCGTAAACACACATATATGCTCCTTATTCATTTTATATCTATATGCATGTACCCAATATGATATTCGTATAGTAGGTGCTCAATAAATATTTGTTGAATTGGACTGATGAAAAGCAGCTCTATTTTCTAGTTGGTGGAAGGGAGTCCAACTTTTGGAAGAAATCTACATCAGGTGTGTCCACAGGACTGCAGGTGTTCTGTACTGGCTCCTCAGGGGCATTTAAACAGGTCTGTACCCTGTGTCTGAAAATACTGGGTCTCTGCACTTAGAAATCAAGGCACTGGTGTGCATGCATTGGAAGATCTCAGAGGGTCACTTCTACCTCTCACCCCTGACCCTGTCACTGAAGTAAGGTCAGGGGAGTCTGTGGCCTCCCTCCTGCTGTTGCCTGTGCCATGGGTCCATGATTCAGAGTTCAGTGGGCAGGTCAAGAGACATCACTGTAAAAAACAAGCAAACAAGTGTTAGAGACAGAAAACTTGTTCTTAGTTTCTGCAAAAAAAAATTAGCATTTAGACAAAAAGTTTTCTTAGCAAGGCAATTTACTTTCTGCAGAAAGGGTGCTCTTGTTAGCTATCTTGCTGTCAGAGCACAATGAACAAAGGAAAGTCAGGCATATCTATTCTTTGCGCACTGGGTCTTTACTGCTGTGTCTGATCTTTGTTGGTTGGAGCCAGACTTCACCATCTAAACTGAACTTGACTGGCTAACAACTTAAAACTTTTCTGAATAGGTAAAGGCAATGGAGGACAAAGAAAAAGAGGAAGTCTAAATAAGGAAGGGGCATAGGCTGCGAGCTGGGACTTGCTTGTGAGTGCGTCTAGCACGTATATTTTGGTTAAAGTACGAGACCATAGAATGTACTATGTGCCTGTGAGCATGTTTAATAGCTGTATAGGTTAGGGCTTAACAAAGAGTTATTAGCAAAAAGCAAGAAGGTTTTGAAGAAAGTTAGTTTTTGAGACAAACTATTATTTCTAACATCTATTTTTTTTTTTTAACAAGAAGGGAAACTTTGAAGAGGAACTTTTTACCTTTTACAAAAAGGTGGAGTACCTCCTTGTTAGTGTGAGAATGACAAAGAAAGCTGTACTTCTCAGGGTGGGAGGCCATGTGGGTTCACAGGCACTGGCACTAAGATTTGCCCCTGCCAGAGGCATCCTTTGAAATGGAAATTTTATTTTATTTTAAATTTATTTATATTACTTTAAGTTCTGGGGTACATGTGCAAAATGTGCAGGTTTGTTACATAGGTATACACATGCCATGGTGGTTTGCTGCATCCATCACCCCGTCATCTACATTAGGTATTTCTCCTAATGCTATCCCTCCCCAATCCCCCAGCCTCCTGCTATCCCTCCCCTATTCCCCAACCCCCTGACAGGCCCTGGTGTGTGATGTTCCCCTCCCCATGTCCATGTGTTCTCATTGCTCAGCAGCCACTTATGATTGAAAACATGCAGTGTTTGCTTATCTGTTCTTGTGTCATTTTGCGGAGAATGATGGTTTCCAGCTTCATCCATGTCCCTGCAGTGGACGTGAACTCATCCTTTTTTGTGGCTGCATAGTATTCCATAGTGTATATGTGCCGCATTGTCCTTATCCAGTCTATCATTGATGGGCATTTGGGTTGGTTCCAAGTCTTTGCTATTGTGAACACTGCTGCAATAAACATACGTGTGCATGTGTCTTTAAAATAGAATGATTCACAATCCCTTGGTTATATACCCAGTAATAAGACTGCTGGGTGAAATGACCTTTCTAGTTCTAGATCCTTGAGGAATCACACACTGTCTTCTACAATGATTGAACTAATTTACACTCCCACCAACAGTGTAAAAGCATTCCTGTTTCTCCACATCCTCTCCAGCATCTGTTGTCTCCTGATTTTATAATGATCATCATTCTAACTGGTGTGAGATGGGTATCTCCATGTGGTTTTGATTTGCATTTCTCTAATGACCAGTGACAAGGCGCTTTTTTTCATATGTTTGTTGGCTGCATAAATGTCTTCATTTGAAAAGCGTCTGTTCATATCCTTTGCCCACTTTTTGATGGAGTTGTTTGTTTGTTTTTCATGTAAATTTGTTTAAGTTCTTTGTGGATTCTGGGTATTAGCCCTTTGTCAGATGGATAGATTGCAAAAAATTTTTCCCATTTGGTTGGTTGCTGGTTCACTCTAATGATAGTTTCTTTTGCTGTGTAGAAGCTCTTAAGTTTATTTAGATCCCACTTACC
Organism: Alouatta palliata; assembly: GCA_004027835.1. NCBI lineage: Eukaryota > Metazoa > Chordata > Mammalia > Primates > Atelidae > Alouatta > Alouatta palliata. The sequence goes on from PVKV010022355.1 coordinate 8,870, forward strand.
TATTTTGGCTTTTGTTGCCATTGCTTTTGGTGTTTTAGTCATGAAGTCCTTGCCCATGCCTATGTCCTGGATGCTATTGCCTAGGTTTTCTTCTAGGGTTTTTATGGTGTTAGGCCTTATGTTTAAATCTTTAATCCATCTAGAGTTAATTTTTGTATAAGGTGTAGGGAAGGAATCCAGTTTCAGCTTTCTGCATATGGCTAGCCAGTTTTCCCAACACCATTTATTAAATAGGAAATCCTTTCCCCATTGCTTGTTTTTGTCAGGTTTGTCATAGATCAGATGGTTGTAGATGTGTGGCATTATTTCTGAGGGCTCTGTTTTGTTGCATTGGTTTATATCTCTGTTTTGGTACGAGTACCATGCTGTTTTGATTACTGTAGACTTATAGTATAGTTTGAAGTCAGGTAGTGTGATGCCTCCAGCTTTTTTTTTGCTTAGGATTATCTTTGCTACTTAGGTTCTTTTTTGATTCTATGTGAAGTTTAAGGTGGTTTTTTTTCCAATTCTGTGAAAAAAGTCAATGGTAGGTTGATGGGGTTAGAATTGAATTTATAAATTACTTTGGGCAGTATGGCCATTTTCATGATATTTATTATTCCTACCCATGAGCGTGGAATATTTTTACATCTGTTTGTGTCCTCTCTTCTTTCCTTGAGCAGTGGTTTGTAGTTCTTCTTGAAGAGGTTCTTCGTATCCCTTGTTAATTGTATTCCTAGGTATTTTATTCTTTTTGTAGCAGTTGTGAGTGGGAGTTCACTCATGATTTGGCTCTCTGTTTGTCTGTTATTGGTGTATAGGAATGCTTGTGATTTTTGCACATTAATTTTGTATCCTAAGACTTTGCTGAAGTTTCTTATCATCTTAAGGAGATTTTGGGCTGAGACGATGGGGTCTTCTAAATATACAATCATGTCATCTGCAAATAGAGAAAATTTGACTTCCTCTTTTCCTAATTGAATATCTTTATTTCTTTTTCTTGCCTGACTGTCCTGGCCAGAACTTCAATACTGTGTTGAATAGGAGTGGTGAGAGAGGGCACCCTTGTCTTGTGCCAGTTTTCAGAGGGAATGCTTCCAGTTTTTGCTCATTCAATATGATATTGGCTGTGGGCTTGTCATAAATAGCTTTTATTATTTTGAGATACGTTCCATTGATACCTAGTTTATTGAGAGTTTTTAGCATAAAGCGCTGTTGAATTTTGTTGAAGACCTTCTCTGCATCTATTGAGATAATCATGTGGTTTTTGTCTTTGGTTCTTTTTATGTAATGGATTACATTTATAGATTTGTGTGTGTTGAGCCAGCCTTGCATCCCAGGGATGAAGCTGACTTGATTGTGATGGATAAGCTTTTTCATATGCTGTTGGATTCAGTTTGCCAGTATTTTGTTGAGGATTTTCACATCAATGTTCGTCATGGATATTGGCCTGAAATTTTCTTTTTCAGTTGTGTCTCTGCCAGGTTTTGGTATCAGGATGATGTTGGTCTTATAAAATGAGTTAGGGAGGATGCGAGATGGGAATTTTAATCTATCAGTATTGATGGGCCTTTGGAAAGAAGGTGCTAGAGTGTTGCCATAAAGTTCATCTTTGTGTGTGCTTTAGAGTGAATGCTATGGGTATGTCATCCCGCTATATAGGTAGACCTGGAATTTTTCAAAAATTTAAACTCAAAAGCATTGTTTTATTCTGTGCTAGTTTATTCTATTGTATTGATTTGATTCCATTCTCTTTTATGCACCAACATGCATAAAATAGTTCTAAAAAGGATTAATGTTTGCTTATAGTGAGGTAAACTAAATGTAAACTCAGTGACAGATTGAAAGAAAAAGAGACTGAAGATGCAAAATAAGCCAGAAACAAGTTGCATCTTTAAATAAATGATATACCATTCTATATAGATGCTTACTCCGGTGAACTATAAACAGGGCTCTAAGCTTCCAGGAAGGCATTAGGATAAGGAAAACCTTGTTAGTTATACTGTCTCAGTTATTATCAAACAAACCTATTGATCAGGACAAGCAAACTATGGCTGATAGTGAGACCTGCAGAGAATATCCTCTAAGCCCTTTGGGAAGAAGATCTGATGTGGTAAAGAAAAACCTCCCTTTAAAAATCCTTACAGAAAGTCAAACACTGCATTAAATGGCTGTATCCACTGAGGGAATGTTCAGCATAAGCCTTCCTCAGCGCACAATTCAGAGAGAAAGGCTATGGCTCAGATGCCCCGATCTGCCACTCCTACAATTGCGTCAGTCTGTTTAGCACAGGGATTCTTGTGCCAGGACTCAAACTATAGGCAGTTATTTTAAAACTGGTGTTCAATTATGTCATATACATCTTACACTTTACATTTTTAAGGAGAGATGGTCTTGTTTGAGTTTTGAAAGCTCTGACTGTTGGATGAAGAGGGGTTGGAAAGGGCTCAAACTATGCGAGATGGTCAGGCCCATAAACTGGAGAGCCACATTGGTCTAGTGTACTGTGATGCCTCCCACACCTAGTCTTGCATCTGACACACAGTAGGTGCTCATGATAGGTGTTTGTTGAATGAAGGGCTAGGGATATGGATTGAAGTTTGATAAGCAATTAATAACTAATTAAAGAAAAGAATTAATCCAGTGTATTAAGATAGTCACAGTGGACGCCTGCTGAACCTTTTCCATCATGTGAAGAATTTAAATGAAGAAGCAATGTCTTGCATTCAGGAAGGACTAGATCTTAAGTAATAGTCCAGTCTATCCTCCACCACCCTCATTTTAATATACAACTAGTATATTTGACATGCAGGGAGCTTGAAACCCTCTCATCTCACCTCTTGGAGAGAGGACCCTCGTCTCATCATTATCTAGAATCCAACAGTTGTTTCCTTGTCCTGACTGAGAAGGATTCCCACCATCTCAACCACTGACCCCTCAAAATGGCCCTCAGGTCCCACTAGCTTCTGAGTTTGTCCCAACCCACACCGAATCAGAAGCAACCTTTGACCTGTCTGAACCTTCAGAACTGTGGAACTAATGCGGGAATAGGACTTGCTTGAGGTTCTTCCCAGAGATGTCCTAACCCTGCCCTCCCACCTCCTTTTCCCTCCTTCCCATAAGGTATTTCACTATGCTTTGAGAATGAACAGGTTTTGAAAATTGTGCTGCATACGTTTACTTTGCCCAGGGAATGATGGACACATCTGGGCTCCAGATGTTTTCCAACCCTGCAGAGTGGTAGCCAAGTTCAGGTGGTTGTAGGCAGAGCTCAGACTAAACACGTGCGGGTACAGACAGCCACACACAAAGGCACCTTTCAGATTCCTCTGTGGCTTTTGCCACTGTCTTTTCCTTATCTAGGATGCCCCTTGAGCTGCTTGGTGTCTCTGTTCTAAGAGACATCACTAACACACCCCCTGTTAGGGAAAAAGGGTCTTCGGAACAGTGAGGAGGTGCCCAGGGACTGGATCCCAGCTCAGCTGTGTGATCTCAGGTAAATTATCTGCCCTCTCTGCATCCCAGTGTCCACATCTGTAAAATAAAGTGAATGGTCTCCACTTTATAGGGCTGTGGTGAGGGTTCCAGAGTTAATGCTTGTAAACTGCTTAGGACAGTGCCTGGCAGATACCAAACACTAAATAAGTGTTTTCTGTTATTATTCCTAATTTTCTTCTCTGGAGATCGCGATGGAATTAGAAGTTAGTCCCTGTCCCTTAATTGGGCTTGATCATTTCACCTTAGCCCTGTGTGACCATTTTTATCCTAATGTCTCCCCAGAGCCTAATAATGTTGGCGATGATCGTGCTGAAATGTATTGAGCCCCTTGTCTGTGCCAAACACTGTGAAAAGCACTTGTCATTATAGCCTGTAGGAGAGCCTATAGCTTGGCTCAATTCCTGACACAGAGTTTAATGCATACAATAATTCTTTGATGTAGGCACTATGACCAGCCCCATTTTCAGCTAAGGAAAAGAAGGCTTAGGGAGGAACTGAGAAAGCAAAAGATATCCAGGACTTGATCTGGGATAGTCAGCCTCAGATCCCATGTTCTCAGCCACTACCCAGAGATCGAGAAATAAAATAAACTAAATAAAAAACTCCCGGTATGGCACACAGACAGAACATATGGTGGCACTTGCTGTAGGGTTTGGGTTACAAACTACTGAAGGAGGTGGACTTTGAGCCAGGCCTTAAAAAGGATGGACAGTAGGATAGGGAAAGGCATTCTAGGTAGGAGGAATGGCATGAGCAAAGATGTGGGGGCTAAAAACCCAGGGACTGTTTCAGCACAGAAGTAGTGTTAGCTAAAGTATAGGTAGGTAGAAGGCCTGATTGTGGAGGGCATTGCATGACCAAAAAAAAAAAATGTTATCCTATAGGAAACAGGGAGACATGAAATGGTTTTGGGCAGAGAAGAACACGCCCACAGCTGTGCTCTAGGAAGATTAGCATGGTAGAGGAATGTCAGGTGGAGGGACGGGACATTGGGAGGTCACTGGATTTGGTGATGCCTAAACTAGTGAGATATTCCCAGTTTTCCAGAACCAAGACTTGGTGAGGGAGATGATGTGTTCACAGTTATACAGCTAGTGAAAGGTAGAGCCCAAACTCTAGTCAGATCTTCTGATGCTAAATTCTGTATTCATTCTGCCATATCAAGCAAAGATACAGCTGACCCTGTTAGATCTGAAAGAATTAAGCCTCATGAACTCTGAAGGGTCATGGCTGTAGCTACAAGAGGTCTGGTTGTAGCTAGAGCCATGGTCCTGGTGGACACACACATGCACACACCCCGTTTTGCATACAACGCGAGGTCCAGGGTCTGGTCCTTGACGTTGTATGCAGAACGGTGTGTGTCTGTGTGTGTTCATCCTGTGAGCATGCGCACAAATGGGATTGGTCATGGGAGATGGCATGCTGCATCAGCTTTTTAGGGGAATCCATGTCCACAAACACAGTGACAAACCACTGTGAAACCTCAGGGATTCCGCAGGAACACTGCCTGCAATACAACACGAACGGTAAAGAGAAGAAAAGAGATAAAGAGATTGACTGATTGATTGATTGATTTCAGTGGGAAGAGGGAAGGTTAGAAGTTAAGTGAATACTTGAGGCTTAGGAACCAAGCGTCCTCTGGGCCGTCAACATTCTTTAGAGCAGTGGTTCTCATTGAGTGGTGATTTTGCCTCCCAGGGGACAAGTGGCATTTCTGGTTGTCACAACTGGGGACGGGAATAGTGCTATTGGCAACAAATGATTATCGGACTCATTATATCAATAGTACCAAGGTGGAGAAACCCTGCTTTGGAGAAAAAAGAAGTCTTGACTTCCAGCACAGAGCTGTACAGAACCACTGGCCTTGTACCTTCAGTGCTCAGCTTCCAGAAGAGGCTGAGGGCTAATTAGGCTCCTGTGGAGTAACAGGCCTATGTATATTGAGCAGAACCTGTAAGTTTTTGTCATTTCCATCAACCCTCAGGAATGGGTATAAGCCTGACCCTGGAGGCCCTGCCCAGGGGCTCAATTGGCCTGGTTCCCTCTCAGCACCAGATTGTATCTCCCCCTGCTTATCTGGAATTTAGGGCTTGGGTCACTGGTTGTGGTCATCTGTACAAAGCAACGGCACAGAGCTGGAGGGACCTGAGAGGCCATCTTGTTTTCCTCCCTACGTATATCTCACCCACATATTTAGAGAAGAAGGCATGGAAGCCCAGCGAGGTGAAATGACTTGCCCATGGCTGTGGCTGTGTATCCATGAGGACTCTCCCAGCAAGTGGCAGGAAATCCTACTCCAACTAGATTAAGCCAGCTGTCTTCATTCAGTAACCAAAACATCTAGTCTCCACCTTCAGGCACAGCTGGATCTGGGGACTCTGTTGATGTCATTGGATCTTGTCTTTGGCCACTTCTTGACTCTGTTCTCTCCCTGGGATGGTCTGAGCTGCCTTGGAGGTGAGATGATGATCAGACTTTCAGGTTTCAACTTCACAGCTTTAATCAAGGGAGAAATCAAGAGTCAGTGTCTCTCTCTCTCTCTCTCTCTCTCTCTCTCTCTCTCTTTCTCTCAGTGGTCCCTGTGAATGCCCCTATGGGGTCTGAGTTAGGGAATGTGTCCATCCCTGATCCAGGCCCTGTTGTTCTGAGGAAGTGATGTCCTGAATGACCAGCCCAAAGCAGAAAGGAGGGTTCATAACGCCTGTGCAGGGAGTGGAGAGGGGTGGTCCTCTGGAGAAAATTGAGGATGCTATTACCAGAAGAAGGGGACTAAACACTGTGTGGGCCAAAATAACACGTCACCCCTCTAGCCAATGAGTGACTGGGCCCAGCACAGGTATCCTGATATCTAGCCTGTTCCTCCAGCTCCAACACAGGCCTCCTAAGGCAGAACAACTGCCTCCAAAGGACCCACACATGATTTTGACTCTTGGCCTGGGGAGCTAAATGTGGCGGAGATGGGGAGAGGATAGTCCAGGCCTAAGACCCGAGGCCTGGGAGCCAGCCATTCCAGTGGAGTCCAGGATCGTGCTTTGCTCTCTTCATGGCTGGGATTTGGGGCCTTGGCTTGAAATGTGGGAAGGGAGTAGGAGCAGGTGACTTGGATTTGGGCAGTGACTGGGATGGCCCTGACCCAGGAGCCCGGAAGTGACTTAACAGCCATTTATTACCTTCTTTCCTCCCTTCCTGACTTTTCACCTTCCTTCTAGTAAATATGCATCGAGTGCCCACTCTAGTCTGCCCACATTCCCCTTCCTGCAGCACTGGCGGCCTCTCCTGGCATGCCACCTCCTCACCTTCCACTCCAAGCCAAGGGACAGGTGTAGGATGTCTCCTCTTCCTGATTCCATTCAGAGCTTGCTTTGATGCTTTCTTTTTTTGAATTTTTTAATAGATGGATTCTCACTCTCCCACCAGGCTGGAGTGCAGTAATGAGATCATGGCTCAGCTCACTGCAGCCTCAACCTCCTGGGCTTGAGTGATCCTCCCATCTCAGCTTCTGGAGCAGCTAGGAATACAGGCATGCACCACCATGTCCCGCTAATTTTGGAGGGGGTGCTGGGAGGAGGTTTTGGAGAGACAGGGTTTCACCATGTTGCCCACGCTGGTCTCAAACTCCTGGGCTCAAGCGATCTGCCTGCCTCAGCCCCCCAAAATGCTGGGATTGCCAGGCATAAGCCACCATGCCCGGCCCTTTGATTATTTTTAGCCTATTTTTCCTATAGGGAATCCTGGGGGAGCAGGTCCCACCAGCATGACTGCCTTGACACCTGCTATTCCCTAGGGACTGACGAGTACTTGGACCCTTTGGCATTGCAGACGCTCCCTGCCCATGGCAGAGCACCCTGCCAGATGCCAGTCCCCTAGCCTTTCTTCCTTTAGTTCCCTCCCTTCCCCACCAGGTCATGTGCAGCTCCCTGAGTGGCATCACCTAGAAGCAGAATGAACTTGGTTGATCTGATTTCCGAATGCTTGCCTGGAGCACTTTCCAGATGTAGAGGAGATGACATTACTAGGTGGTCTAGGCTGTTTATTCATTTTTTTAGAGACAGCGTCTCACTCTGTCACCTAGGCTGGAGTGCAGTGGCAGTCATAGCTCACTGCAGCCTCAAACTCCCGGGCTCAAGCAATCCTTCCACTTTAGCCTCTCGTGTAGCTGGGACTACGAACTGTGCAACTCTGCCTGTCTAATTTTTTAAAACATATTTTGTAGAGGTGGGGTCTCACTATATTGCCCATGCTAGTCTTGAACTCCTGACCTCAAGTGATCTTCCCACCTTGGCCTCACAAAGTGCTGAGATTACAGACAGGAGCCACCATGCCTGGCCAGGCTGTTTATTATTAATCTATTCCAAACCACGAATCAGATGTGCCTGTGCCTCATAAAGAAGTGTCTGTAAGTCCTTGGGTGACTGTCCATTGAGTGCCCTTCCTAGGTTCTGGGGATGGGGAAGGAAATACAGGGACAAACATCCCTGCCTTTGTAGAGCCGCCTGTGAACATATATTAAGTCAAGTAGAGAGTCTACCAGCTGGGGAAAGCTAGGTGGAGAAAAGCTATTGAGAGAACCAGCGGCCAAAGCTGCAGCTTCAAACAGGGTGTCCCAAAGCCCCTGACAAGGTGGCATTTGCACGCACTAAAGGAGGTGAGCCAGTGAGCCTGTGGTGTCTGGAGAGAGGGCGTAACTGCCCGAGGGTAGGTTAAAGTAGGAGTTCAAATAACAAGTTCAAAGAATAATAAAGAGACTAGGGTGCCTCAGACAGAATAAGCCAGGAGGAAAAGAGAAAGTGAGTCCCAGAGGTGAATGGGTCCCTTGCAGGCATTGTAAGGACTTTGTACTTTACTTTGAGTGGGTTAGGGCATTGGAGGGTTTTGAACAGAGGAGGGACCTGATCTGACATTTTTTTTTTTTTAAATAAGATCATTCTGGTTGTTGCATTGAAAATAGACCCTGGTGAGGGTGGGGCAAAGACCAGGGCAGGGAAACCACTCAAGGCTGTGTCAATAACCTCAGTCAGCAATGACGGTGGCAGATGAAGTTGTCAGTACCAGGTGCTACCTCTGTGGATATTGAGAAGTGGTTAGGCTCTGGGCTTATTCTGAAGAAAGAGGCAACAGGATTTGCTGATGGATTAGATGTGGGATGTAAAGGTTGACTCCAGGGTTTTTGGCCTGAGCCCTGGAAGGAAGAAGGTGCTATTTACTGAGATAGAGAAGATGCTAAAGGAACAGGTTTGGGGATGGGGCTGAGATCAGCAGGTCAGTGTGGGATGTGCTATGTCTTCAATGCCCATTGGACAGTAAGTGATGATGTCCAGTAGATGTTCACTGAGAAGGAGTAGACTATGGAAGGAAAGAGACCTTCACATACATCCTACCCTTCCATGTGTATAAGAACTCTAAGCTGATAGATTACATTATCTACCCATTTTAGAGATGAGGAAACCGAGCATCTTAGGGGTAAATAATGGGCCAAAACTCACAGGATGCATGTGTAGCAAAACAGAACTCAAGCCCCAGCCCCTCTGATTCCAAATTTATTGCTTCTTTCCTCTCCATCTTGCTGCTTCCTCAGTTTTTCAGGAGATTAAAAAAACTAGTGGGAAAATGGTTAACCAGTGAATGCTGTCATTGTCCTCCTGAGCTAGGAAAAGAGAACCCCTGCCTGTACCTCAAGACCCTCATCTTTCCCGTGTTCCTGCTGTGTCCTAGGCAGTTTGGGTTGTAAGTGACAATCACACTGGTACCACCTCACGCAGATGTTCTTACTTTAATTCTTCCTTCTTCTGGCTCTTGGCCTTTTGCTTCTTGAAGGGAAGGTTTTTTTGTGACTCTGGGTCTGTCCGTGTGTGTCTCTGTATATGTTTTTACACACTGAAGGCTCAAGCAATGAAAATAGCAGAAGACTTGACCTTCTGAAATGAATAACCTCAACCTTGTAAATAAATCAATCACTCTACCAGACCAAAAAATATAATACCTGTAGGGCAATACATGGGATCATTGTTTTTTGATTTCTTCCTTTTTATATTCTCTTGACACACAACATAACTTTCTCTTTTGAAAGCAATGTTCTAAGATTGCAACAAACTGTAGTTGAAATTATTTTAGTGAAAGAAAATAATGTCTGTAGGGTCATCTAAAGAAATGACTTCATATATCTATTTTACTCTCTTAAATGTTTCTCCAAGTCATGCTGAAGTGGCAAAGATTTTTCTGATTCCAAGTTCCTGCTAACAAAATACATTAACTATAGAGAGCAGAGATATCTCGGTCTAGTGCAAGCAAAACAGATTGGTTGGGAGAGCTGTACAGATAAAGATAAACAAGATTCTTGGATTCCCAATAACATGCTTGACATTACTATTTGGTGCAATAGTTTGGATGGTGAAAACTCACGGTGACATTTGGCCCCCAGTGTGACAGTGCTGGGAGCTGAGGACTAGCAGGAGGTGTTTGGGTCATGGGAGCAGATCCCTTATGAATGGACTGATGCCCTTCTGCAGGGTAAGGGAGTTCTTGCTGTCTTGGGACTAGATAAGTTCCTTTGAGAGTGGGTTGTTAAAAAGAATCTGGCTCCCTCAGTTTCTCTCTCTTGCTTCCTCTCTAGCTGTGTGATCTCTTTGCACATCTCTGCTCCCCTTCCACTTTCCACCATGAGTTGAAGCAGCTTAGGTCCCTCACCAGATGCAGCTGCCCAATCTTGAACGTTCCAGCCACCAGAATCATAAGCCAAATAAACCACTTTTCTTTATAAACTACCCAGCCTTAGGTGTTCTGTCGTAGCAACACAAAATGGATTCAGACGCTTGGTATCCATTACCTCACTAAATTCTCACAACAGTCCATTTTACAGGTAAGGAACTAAGGCAGAGAGAGTAGCTCCAGATACCTTATTTAGTAAATGGCAAAACCTGGCTCCAAAGCACATGTTTTCCCCACTACACCATGTTTAGAAATCCCATCCAGGCTCTGTGGATGACATTCGAAAATTCTATCAAGTTGTGGGGGCAGGGGACAGTGAGTGACTGTGATGCTGGCAGACATGGCCTTTATGCCATCCAAAGTCATTGCTCTTTTAAAATTCCACAGCTCTCAGGAATGACAGTCAGGAAAGGAAGACATTGGGATGTTATGTTCTCTCTCTTGCTCGCTCTCTCTCTCTCTCTCACTGGGCTGTAATTTCCCCTCTACTTGATGTTTACAACTCTGCTAAAAGAAAGAACCATGACTGAGGATCATTTCTGCAAGAAGCCCCATTAATCTTGAGGGGCATGTTCAGACCTAGTTCTGTGATAAACTTATATTTGTGCTCCCTTAACCTTCTAACTCACAGGCTGGCAATCTTTAGCCTGAGGGCCTTTTTTGTAAATGAAGTTTTACTGGAACACAGCCACACTTATTCACCAGTAGAACTGAGTAGTTGCTACAAAGATGATATAGCCCACAAAACTGAAAATATTTATTATCTGGCCTTTTATAAAAAATGTTGGCTAACTGTTGTTCACACACACTACACACAGGGAGAGAGATTCTATCTAGCAAACTCCTAGGCAGCGACGAGGCCTAACTAGAGTATTCTTTCTCCCATCCAAGTATTAACCAGACCCGGCCCTGCTTAGCTTCCGAAGTCAGATAAAATCGGGTATGTTCAGCGTGGTATGGCTGTACACTAAAGTATTCTGTCTCCTGAGAGACCATCTAGTAGCTACCCAAGACCAAGGCAAAGCTAACCACATCCTCCTCTGGACCTCCAAGGGGCTTTTAATAGCAAAAAAAATCACTGATGTTAATAGAACACCATATTTTAGGCACTGTTCTCTAAGTATGTCCCAGAGATTACTAATTTAACCTTCATAGCAACCCTACGTGGTGGGTACATTTATCATTACCATTTTACAAATGAGGAGATCAAGGCAGAGAGAGATAACGTAACTTTCTTACAGTCACATAGCTGGTGAATAAATGAGCTGGGTTTTGTACCCAGGTAGTCTGGCAGTCCATTCATCATTTGGCTGCCATCGGTGCTGTCATTATCCCCATTATGCATATGGGAAGCATACTACACAGCATGTATTCCATTGCATTCTAAGAGAATCCATGTGTGTTCCCAGTTTTTCCTCAAGGGTAGAGGTACCCTTCCTCTCTCCACTCCCTAGTGTCCAATGCATAGAGATCCTCAGGCACATAGAGAGGGGGTCACCTTCTTGACCATGAGCTTTTGGAGACCAGAGAGATGATCTGTTTATCACTGGGTTCCCAGTACCCATCCCTGTTCCTGTCTCAAAGAAGTTGGGCTCAGCAAGTCGGTCAGGAAGGGAGGAATTTTTCTGAGAATAGGAAGCTCTCCCTTTTCGGCTCACCTGTGCCCTTCCTTCTTTCTAAGCTTATGGGGTTGGAACTCTAGTTCCTTTCTACACTGTATTGGCTGCTGAGACACAAGGTTTCCGGCTGCTGGGCTCTCATTAGGAAAAGGTCAGCCATACCTCAGTGCCAGAGCCTGTTTACCTTGGCTGGGAGGTGTTCCTTGGGAAAGGAAAGGACATTATCTGCTACGCTCACTGGTGTTTAATGTGACTTGGCTGCCTTTTCAAAAGCCTCTGTGTTTCCACTTAAAAAGTTAAGTTAGCATCAATTCTACTAGCACCAGGAAATATTTCAGCAAGTGGAATTGTACCCCTTTCTACTCCAGTGGGGTTGATCTTAAAGGAAACCTGTTTATCGATAAAGATCCCAACTACATTTTTGCAGACAAACAGGGACCATAAAGAGTCATTTCCAGAAAGACCGTTGAGAGTCAACTGGTCCGTTAGAAAGAAAGGACACTGGAAAAAAAAGTTAGCAAAATACAAACGACATTTGATCACCATCAACTGAGTATTTGAGCAGCATCCAAGGGGTGACATTGACAATAAGGGTGAGAGTGTTCAGGGGAAAAGGAGGTCCGCTTTAGGTTGGCTGGGTCAGGGGCAGAAAGACTTTTGGAGGAAATAAGATGAAAGCTACAGGGGAGGCGTGGGGTTCTCGGTGCAGGAAGCAGTGTTTACAGAGGTGCACAGGTGGGAGGGCGGAAGATGTGGTTCAGGTACAGAGATACCTTCAAGGAAGGACGGCTGAAACAGAATAGCTGAAAAGTATATAGGAGATTCAGGGGGTACTGAGCAGTTAAGAGTCTGGGTCCCAGAGTCAGGCCTGGGCTCAGTTTCAACCATCCCCTTTGCTAGCTGTCTACCATTAGCTGGCAACCTAAATCTCTTTGTGCCTGAGGGGTGGTGGCAATGTTCTGGGACTTGGTTTGGGTTTTAGTTACAAAGGTTGTCCATTTGACTCCTCAAGCAGTGTACTTTAAATGGACGTTTTATTAAATGTAAATTGCATCTCAGAAAAGTTGCTTTCAAAAGAAAAAAAATGTGTGCCCAGATTTCTTCATCTGAATGTCAGAGTAATATCCACCTCATTGGAAAAGTTGAGGAGTGACCAAGAAATGCATATAAAGTTCTTCACCCAATACTTGGCTCATTGTAAGTTATGATTACTAGCGGTGTGCTATGATTGCGTAGAACCTCATAAGCCATGGGTAAACACTTTGAACTTTTGTCTGATAGGCACAGGGAGCCACTGAAGATTTCTGGGCAAGGAAGCAATTGAAACATTTTTTAAATTGTAATTTTACATATATATATATATATATATATATATATATATATAAGGTGTGTATATATATATATATATAAACATATAAAATAAAAATTACCATTTTAACCATTTTTAGGTACAGATTAGTGGCATTTTGTACATTCATGTCGTTGTGCAACCATCACCACCATCTAAAACTTCGTTCTTAAGAGAAGAACTGGGCAGGATAACCAAGAGGAGAGAAAAGCTCAAAAAAGACTATTGGAGCGCTATTTAGAACAGTGTGTGCAGAAGTTGAAGGCCTGAATCAGAATGAATGTATAGGCATTAAAGAGGACTTAGGAAAAAAGCAACCATCAGGGTTTGCAATTGATTGAAATTTAATTATGAGAAAGAAAGAAGTCATGAAGATGACTATGATTTCTAAAAAGAAGTACAAACACATCTCAAGCTCTCTTTTTAATATTAATACTTCTCTTCATTATATGTTATTTGGCTTAAGATTCTGGCAGTCGTGTAAAATTAAAGCATTTGTACTGATAATAGTGCTGACGAAGGTGTCGGGAGACTGGCACGTATGCACGTTACTGTGGACACAACCTTTAGAAAACTAATATAACAATATGTGTCAAAGGCCATTTGAAAAACAATTCTTGGCTGGGCACGGTGGCTCACACCTGTAATCCCAGCACTTTGGGAGGCCAAGGCGGGTAGATCATTTGAGACCGGGAATTCGAGACCAGCCTGGCCAACATGGTAAAACCCCATCTTTACTAGGGATACAAAACCAGCTGGGCATGGTGGTACATGCCTGTAATCCCAGATATTTAGGGGGCTGAGGCAGGAGAATCCCTTGAACCTGGGAGGTGGAGGTTGCAGTGAACCAAGACTGCCGTTGCAATTCAGGCTGGGTGACAAGAACAGAATTCCGTCTCACAAAAAAAATAATAATAAAATTCTTACTCTGATCCCGTGCTTCAATTTTCAGGGATCTAGCCAGCCTCAGAATGATACAGAATTCACAGAAGCCATGTATGTGTTGATACCTATGAACCTCAGGTGTTTTTATAATAGCCCCGAAGTGGAAGCAACCTGAATATCCCCAACGAATGGAATAGTTTGACAAAACGTGACATTTCTTTTAAATGAACCTTTAAACGTTGTCATTTTTTGTTTTTTAGAGACAAGGTCTTGTTCTGTCACCCAGGCTAAAGTGCAGCGGTACCATTATAGCTCACTGCAGCCTCGAACTCCTGGGCTCAAGCGATCCGCAGCCTCCCAAGGTGGTTGGGATTACAGGCACGAGCCACCACGTGTGGCCAAAACAACAACAAGCAAACAAAAAATGTGAAGGCATGTTACAAGGCTCCTTTACATAGGGAGGCGCCCCGAGGCATTTAGAATATAGTTAGACAAAAATTATATTTTTATGCAACAATTAGGGAATCATAGGCTACTACAAAAGTGAGCTCCACTCATAGGTGAATCTCTGTCCACAGACTAATTATATCCTGTTCCAGGTACCTTGCCGTGACTGAGACAGCAACCCTCAATTCAGATAAATGTGCAGGGGCTGTTGTTTAGTTCCTCTCCACCTCCCAGGTTTCTGAAGGCAGGGCTGCTTGAGGAGACTACGGGTTTGCACTTGCACATATTCCTGATCCCTAAGGTCAGCAGGGCATATATCATGGGCAAGGAGCAGACGGTGACAATCTTGTCCTGGTCAACAGCTTGACTGCCATTGTTGTGGCTAGAAATGGCCCCTGCAATGGACTGGAGAGGGCATCTTCTATCCATTTCAATATTATTCCGCCTGGACAGGATGGAAACAGATGGTGTCATAGTACTGCCTCTGGACTCCTTAGGCTGTAGGATCAGAAATGACAGTGGTAGGGAAAGAGGGATGTGGATATTTATCAGGTGGGAGCCAACCAAGGAAGCTCTCTCTGATGCCCCCTAGGAATCAGATTGGAACAAATGTTCACAGGAGTTAACCGCAAAATAAAAACACCCCTTTCTCCTGGTACATTTAAATGTATAAAGCGTTTTTAATTTCTTCATCTCATTACTGCAGTCCTGTGACAGAGGCCAGGCAGGTAGTGTTGGTCCTGCTTCACAGAAGGAGAAACAAAGGCATAGTGGGGGAAAGCAATCTGCTTCTTCATCTACAGCAGAGGATGAGAGGAGAAAGGATGTTGGATGTGTTAGCCAAGTGCAGTGCTTCCAGGCCTGGCTCAGAGCTTTTAAATCATTGCCTCACTTAATTCAGTCTTCACAACCATCCTGAGCTGTTGAGAGCCCGTTTTGTAGATGAGGAAGGAGGCTCAGAGAGACTGAATTGTTAGCCAGGACCACACAGCTTATGAGGGGCAGAGCTGGGATTAGAACTTAGATCTGCCAGACTCCAAAGCCATGCGGGGGCCACACCATCCCAGAAGTCATTGCGTGCATAGTAATGACCAGACACCTGAGCAGGTGAGCCTCTGTGGCTGAGGAATCAGCCTGCCTCCAAGACCAAGGATAAAGAGACGAGCTCTCCAAGATACATTCATTCATCTGTTCATTTGTTCTTTCATCAGCCAAGTGAATGGCTCTTTGCTCTGAGCCTCAGCACCTTGGTTGTCCTGTTGAAGTGATGGCAGCACCCACACTCCCAGCCTTCACATCCTATTCCCCATGCCTGCTCACACAATCAGTAGATTAAAGGGAACATGGTACCAGAAGTGTGTCATTTCCTTTTAAACGCATTCATTCTTTCACCGGGCAGTCATTCATTTGTTTATTCAACAGACAGAGCCAGCTCTTCCCTTCCTACTAGGCCTTGTGCTAAAAACTAGGGCTGCAAGCGAAGGAAATGCAGTGTTAGCCCTGGCAGAAAGCAGTCCAGTGTGAAGGAAGGAAGGTTGAACAACCATGAACCATTTTCATTCAAGAACTGGGTGGCTCATGCCTATAATCCTAGCACTTTGTGGGGGCCAAGGCAGGCGGATCACTTAAGGCCAGGAGTTTGAGACCAGTCTGGCCAACATGGTGAAACTCTGTCTCTACTAAAAAATACAAAAATTCACTGGACATAGTGGTGTACACCTGTAATCTCAGCTGCTTGGGAGATTGAGGCACTAAATTTGCTTGAGCTTGGGTGGCAGAGGTTGCAGAGAGCCGAGACTGCGCCACTGCACTCCAGCCTAGGCAACAGAGTGAGATTCTGTCTAAAAACAAAAAAACCTGGCTGAGCCCAGCCATCAGCCTGTTGGGATCCAAGAACTTTGAGAAGAGTATAAAAGGGAGTGATTCGCTGGGACTTTTTTTTAGTAGAGAAAGAGGTTTAGCCTCTCCTGCTGAACGAGGAGAGGAGAGGAAGCCTCAAGGCCATCTCCCAGAGGAGAGGGTAGCGCTTTCAAAGGTTTTGGAGTCAGCTGAAGTGTGGAGATCATTTCGATTGGCTAAAGTGTGCAGGGTGAAGTCACGCGAGAGGGAGATGAAGAAACCGCATCCTCACGCAGATTGGGTTGCTCTGAGGAGACTTTAGAGAATGATGCTTCTGAAGCGCAGCGACCTTGGATGAGAACTTGGATGAGAACTTGGATGAGAGTGGAAGGAATCCCCGCCCACCTGGCCCCATGCCTGTCAGGCTTGTGTTCACCTCCACTGACTGGAACCTCCTAATAATGCTAATTTCTTGACCATACACCGTTTTCCCATCTGAAAAATTGGGGGTGATGCTGCTCACCAGGGGTCTGCCGTATTCCTCTGCTCCAGGTACTGTTCCTCTCTCCATCTCGCAGATGGGAAGCTAAGGATCAGTGAGACCCGCGTTCTTGCCCAGGGCCGCGTGGAAAGGCAGAGGAGATGGCAGGATGTGCACTTGGCTCCAAAGCTAGCACCTTTCGCACTGTACTCACGGGCTTCTCCTAAGGCCAGTGGCAAGGGCACCTTTTCCCACAATCCTACAGTCACGTTGGCCATGCCCCTGCTCCCTCCCACTTCTGCCTCTGTGCCCCTTCACCTCGCTGTCATCTCTGCAGCCTCCTTCACAGACACGTCCGTCTTCCCTGCAGAATGAGTTAAAGGCCGCTGTGGGAGGCCTGCCCTGTCCGTCCAGAGGAGGCCAAATCAACCACATTTGACCCAACCAAAGAAAGCAATGTCTCAGCGAAAGCCAGCATGTTTTGGGGACAGCCACAGGGAAAAGCCCGGCCACTTGCTTTCCCAGAGATAAACTGACTTGCCTGCAGCTGCTGGTGCTGGGTGAGCTGAGGGCGGGGAAGAACTTTGTACCAGCAGGCCACCAGCCTCAGGGTTTCAGAGGTATGGGTGCTGCTGTCAGAACCAGAATGACATTAGGGAAACAGGAAGTGCATTAACCTCCGGGGCAGAAGAGCTGAGCAAAGCTTCCCCAGGGCCAAGCCACTGAGAAAAAAAAAAAAAAAAAAAACTCTTCCTTGTTAGAAAATAAAGGGAGAAGACCAAGTGAAAGTCCACAGGTGGACCGAGGCAGCACTTGGGGGCCTCCTGACTCAGGGTCCTCGCAGCGAAGCACGGGCAAGAAAAGCCATGCGTAGGTTAGCCTCTTTCTGCCAAGCAAGCCCTGTCCCTGTCCCTGTCCCTTCACTGTCGTGGGCCAGAGGAGCAGCAGAGGACAGCCTAGATGTTCAATGTGGGGGTGTCCTTTGGGGCAGGGCATCCCTTCTGTGAAAGTCAGGCCCCAGCATGAAGACAGACCCTCTCACAGCACCTGCAGGCAACGTTTTCTCAGCAAGCGGACCTTGCATCCATCCACAAAGCAGCCCCATGTGCTAGAACCTTCTCTCAGCCTCTGAGGCCAGCCTCTCCTTCATGGGAAAGAAAGGGGCCTGGCACTTCTCGAGGACCCATTTTGTGCTTGGTATCTTTACACAGGTGCTGTCGTTTGAATTGTGTGCCTGCCAACATTTGTGAGGTCCTAACCCCAGTACCTGAGAAAGTGACCTTGTTTGGAGCTAGGTTCATAGTGGATAGAACTAGTGAAGATGAGGTCATCCTGGATAGCATGGGCCGCTAATCCAACAGGACTGATGCCCTCATGACAAAGGTGAAATTTGGACACCGACATGCACTCAAGGAGAACACCATGAAGGTGAAGGCAGAGATGGGGAGGAAGCTTCTACAATACAACCAGGGAATGCCAAGCATTGCCAGCAAAATCCTAGAAGCCAACAGAGGAGCCTGGGGCAGATTCCTTCTCATAGTCCCTAGGAGGAGCTAACTCTGCAACACCTTGAGCATGAGTGTCTGGCTTCCAGAAGTAGGAGACAAGAAATGTCTGTTGTTTAAGCCAGTAAGTGTGTGGAACTTTGCTATGAGAGTGCTTGGAAGCTAACGCGGTACGTTACCTTCTTAGACCAAACAGTACTACAGAGGGAGGGATTAGGATCCCCACTTTACAAAAACAGGCATTGAGCTCAGAAAGGGCAAGTTAGAAAAGAACTTGGGTAAGAGCCCAGCCTTATTCAGCTCTCCAAGCTCATGGAAGTTGAAGAATTCACATGAGCATTGGATCCTGAGTCTTGGTTGGAAGTCAAGGAGAGCTGAGAACCCCTGTGGGGCTCCCAGGTCAGCAGTTGGCAGCTGGGATCCGAGCCTATGAAATGAGCCTGTGAGTCCCTCAATCCTTCCACAGTAAAAGGGGCTCCGACAGAAGAGCTGGGACCTTCCCAGATGATCCTGGGCTCAGTCTGCTGATCAGGAATCTGGGAAGGCAGGAACAAGGACGTAGGAGCATTTAGGAATCAGAGGAATCCCTCCATGAGGCAGGAACAAGGATGTAGGAGTGTTTAGGAATCAGGGGAATCCCTCCATGAGCTGACCAAAGGCCAGGGTAGAAGGCCTCTCCCAGCCTGGACTGAGTATGGCCAGGGAGCCCAGTGGCCCCAGCGATAAGACAGCCTCACAGGTGCCAGGAGCCAAAAGGTCACTGGAACGTCTAAGAGCCTAAGCAACCCTGCCTCTGGCTCTCTTTACTGTTCTTGTTCAGGGAGCTTTCAGAGCCTGGGCATCTCCCCTACTGCTCTGGAATACCAGATGACTCCCAGCAGGCCTTCCACAGCTCTCGCTACCTCCCTTGGGCTTCAGCAGCTTTCCCAGGCGGCACCTCCCCTTCCTACTGAGGGCTCTGCCCTGCAGCCGCCTGTTCTCCCTCCCCTTATCCACACTGTTAGAGGAGCTCATCCTCTTACAGCAGGGCCCCGAGGACCATTCTTAATCGAAGCATGGCAAGACGGCATCACAGTCCCCCTGGAGCCTGCGAAACAGGCCTTTTAAGCTCTGTCTCCTACCATGGGACTGCGGGGGACACAAGGGAGTGGTCACTGACAGAGCCACGGAAATGCAGGGATAGGGAGAAGGCGGCTGTTGCTTCTCAGGAACCAGAGGAAGGTAGGGGGCTGCCAGGAACCCCAGTGCCCAAGGAGTCCTCTCCGGTGCTTGCAGACTGAGGCTCATCTGCACCCCCAGTATCCTCAGGGATACCATGCCCTCTCCCTTGGTGGTGTGGAATGGGGAGTGGAAAGAAGATGTGACATGCATTGGAGTCATTACATTTGGCCTTAGCCATTGCCTTCTGCCAGGCCACTTTGCTGGTGTCCAGCCTGTTGGGGGAAGCCAGGCCTACCTGCACAGGCTCCGCCACGCTCTGGTGTTCCCGCGTTCATGCGCTCTGCAGGCAGAACAGACTTGAGGCAGGCAGCCGTGGGGCTCAGGCCCGACTGTCCCCCATGCCCCAGGGGGGATGGCCAGGCAGGCCAGTCCCAGCTGGAGGGAGGCCTGCAGAGGGGGCTCCCAGCTGCCACTGCGTGCTGTTCATAGGCCCTGGGTTGGGTATGATTAGAACCAGTGCAACCATCTTGGGACTCCATCCCTGACAGGGGCCAGAGGGGCATCAGAGAGACTAGAACTGGCTTCCCCCTTCCATGCCCACCTCCAAGTCACAGCCAAACCCCACAACCACCTCTCAGGGGCTGCCCTCCATGAATACCCACTGAGCTTCCAGGAAGCCCTTCTGTATCTACACCTGGTATTGCCTCTTGGGGTATCGTTTCTGGCAGCTTCTCATTGTGCCTAACGCAAGCATCCAGGCCCTGGGTCTCTGGGTTCCAGTGCAGCTGTGCCCAGGTCACATAACTCTTCCCTGCCTCTGTTTCCTTGTCTGTAAAATGGGGATGATAAGAGTAGCTACCCCATAGGGTCCTAGGGTTATTGTGAGGATTAAATGAGATAAGATCTTAAAGTATTTGGAATGGCACATAGTAAGTATTAAATGCAAGTTAACTGTAAGAATGAGGAAGATGACGATGCTGTCTCAGTCCCCTCAGTTCTGCCACCGTTGCTCTTACTATTATTGCCCCATAACTGTTAGTGTCCTCATTACCATCGCTGTCATTTGTGCCTCACTAATACCACTGCTAAGATAAACACACTCCAGCGTATGCATAACAATAATGGTTTTATAAAGCTTTCAAGCCTTTAATGGCTCCCCTTTAGCCTTCTAAAACATGAATGCAACAGTCAAGGTTTTTCCTATACTAGTTATGCCCCCACGTCACCCCAGCTCCTGCCTTATCCCAGGTACAGCCTGTCCTCCAGCACTCCCACCAGGTATGCACCCGTCTGCCCCACTTTCTCCCTCTAACTGGACCAGCGCCTTCTTCCTTCGTTATTAATCCCCCCTTTAAAAATTACACATTCCTGAAGGCTCAGTTTACATGTCTCCTGTTTGATTAAATCTCCCTTGGAATTCTTTCTGTGGGAGATGGCAGGGGAGATATAAGGGTGCAAAATAAGAAGTCAGTTTCAGTTAGAAGCAGCGTGTCTGGGATGGTAGCAAGAATGGAGGCAGCAAAGATGACCAATAAAACATCGAGAGCTTGTCTGGGGTTAAGCCAAGCCAGGAGCCTGAAGTGACCGACTCTGCCTCCGAGGGGCTTAGATGAATTCTGCTGAGCACCTTGGAAGCAGCAGCAGCAGCATGGGCTACTGAGCATCTGCCGCCCGCCAGGCACTGTTCAGATGTGCAGGCACACCAACTCAAACAGTCTTCACACCAACCCGTGAGGTGGATGCTGTTATCATTCCCGCTCTGCAGATGAGAAAACTGAGGCATGGAGAGTTTCATTCATTTGGCCAGAGAGTTAATAAGTAACAAAGCCTATATTTAAACTGGGGCAGCCTGGCTCTAGAGCTCATATACCTAACCACTGCTCTGTCTTATTGTACTATGATTATTGTTTCTATTTCAATTTCCACTTTCCCATCTTTCCTTCATTCTGTTCCACCTCCCTGCTACCCCTAGGTGTGAACTTAGGTAGTAGGAATAAAGTCCTCTCTATTCATTAATTCAACACATTTTTCATGCCCACCACCTGGAGATATACAATGTGTGAATATATGGCAAGTACCTTGAACAGTGCCTGGCACATAGTGGGTGTCTGCTCCTACCATCATCATTACCTCCACCATCATCGTCACCACCACCATCACTGTAACCACCATCACCATCCCCACCTGTACCCTCACCACCACTGTTATCACTATCACCATCAACACCACCATCATCATCATCATCACTGTCATCCCCACCACCATCATCACCATAATCATTGTAACCACCACCTCCATCATCATAACTACCACCATCCCACCACCATCACATAGCCATCAGCAGCATCATCACCACCACCATTAATATCATCATCTATATCCCCTGCACAGAACCTGACACCAAGAAGGTTTTCAGCAATATTCTGTTGGATGATGGATGACCGGGCATTTCTCTCAATCATTCTCTGTCATGGGAGGGACAGCTTTTCATTATCAGAAAATCAATGCTGTTATTCTCTAAATCTCCAGAGAAGCCGTTTTCTGCCCTATTTCTTCCCCTGAGATGATGGGCACATCCTTCCTTCTACTGGAAGTGACTCATTCCCACCTCAACTCTCTGACCTCAGTGGGGAGAAGTGAGTTTCCCTCCTCCACCTGCCAGGACATGGAGCCTGACCTTGCTGTGTAAGCCCCTCTCCTCTTTTTCCATGTCAGGAGAGCTTTGAGTCTAGGTACATCCTGGAAGCAGAAGACAGGCTCAGAACAAAAACGGAAATGGAAGGAGGCCAGGCACCCTGGGGTGGAGGGCAGCACTGGCCCACAAAGTCATGTCTTCAGTGGGCTGAGAGGAAGGAATGCCAAGAGCATTTCTGAAAATAAAATGCCAGAGAAAATGAATCAGATGCGGAGGGGAGTTACAAGGAAGAGAGTTAGGAGAAATGACATCCTTTGGTCATCTCTTTATTTCTGCATTAAATTCTGGAATTTACCCAGAGGGGAAAAAAGGCAAAGGCTGAGGAAGGTGTCTTGACTGAAAACAGATCCCGAGTTTTAAAAGTGAAATTAGATGTCTGGACTTCTAGGAAGATAAGTGATGCTCATTTCAAAATGACACCATCAGGCCCCCCAGCACCCCGAGGAGCCTCGTGAAGCTCAGTCTCATTTCAGAGCATATTCATTTCCTGTGGCTGCTGCTAGAACTCATCACTGCAAACTTAGTGTCCTCAGACAACAGAAATTTATTCTTTTACAATGCTGGAGGTCAGAAGTCCGAAGTGGGTCTCATGGAGCTAAAATTAGAATCCATTTCCATGCCTTTTCCAGCTTCTAGAGGCCACCCACATTCCTTGGCTCATGGACCCATCGTCTTTAAAGCCAGCAATGGTCTTTCATTGCATCACTGTGACACTGAATCCCCCACCTCCCTCTTCAAGGTTTAAAGCATCCTTGTGATTACATTGGGCTCACCTGGAAAACCCAGGATACTCTATCTATCCCAATATCAGATGACTAGCAGTCTTTTTTTTTTTTTTTTTTTTTTTTGCAAGTTAAATGAAAAATAGATTTATTTATATAAATTACTTTTTAATTTTAAGGGGGAAAAATACCTTTACAATGGGAAAACCTGGCAGACACTACCATGATATTGACTAGCAGTCTTAATTCCATCCACTACCTTGACTCCCTCTTGCCATGTAACATAGCATATTCACAGGTTCCGGGGACTAGGACATGGACATCTTTGGGGACCATTATAATGCTGACCATGCCGTGTTAGGAACATAGCTGTATCTGATTCTTTCAAAATTGGTAAATCACTTCTGAAAGTGGCTGAAAGTAGTCATCATCCAGAAATGGAGTTAAACCAAGTCAGTGTGACCTCAGGAGAGTTACTTAGCCTCGCTGGGTATTTTTCTCAACTCCGCGATAACAGAGTTTAGCTGCAAACTCTTGGAAGGAGGGACCATTGCCCTCTCATTCCCAGGTCCTGGAACATAGTAGGCACTCAGGAAATGTTAGTGGCTGACTCGGGGGAGCTGGATTTAGCATTGTCCAAGGCTTCCCAGCATTCAAGGCCTGTGATTTCGTGACTTACTGGTTCTAAATAACACGGTGTAAACTTTCAACATGGTTAATCACATCTGTGACGAAATGACCCTGGGCAAAAAGTGTGTCATTTTTCTCGATGGCACAGTGCTGTGTGCTAGAAGCCATTTGATTATATACACAGAGAGACACTCAGAGAGGGAGGCTCTGTGTGTGTGTGTGTGTGTGTGTGTGTGTGTGTGCGCGCGCGCACGCGCTGTGTGTGCCTGTGTGCAAACTTCAGATTGTAAAAATTCTCACCTAACCAGCAACTGGAGCTCCCTGAACAAAGGATCTCTAATAAATTAACTCACAAATTTGCCCTGTGTATTCGTCTGTTTTCACACTGCTATAAAGAACTACCTGAGACTGGGTAATTTATGAAAAAAAATGGTTTAGTTGACTCACAGTTCTGCATGGCTAGGGAGGCCTCAGGAAACATAATTGCAATCATGGTGGAAGGTGAAGGAGAAGCAAGAGCCTTTTTCACATGGTGGCAAGATGGGGCAGGGGAACTGCCAAACAATTTTTTTTTTTTTTTTTTTTGAGATAGAATCTTACTCTGTCGCCCAGGCTGGAGTGCAGTGGCACCATCTTGGCTCACTACAATCTTTGCCTTCCAGGTTCAAGCTGTTCTCCTGCCTCAGCTCCCAGGTAGCTGGGACTGCAGGCACATACCATTGCACCCAGCTAATTTTTGTATTTTTAGTAGAGACCAGGTTTTGCCATGTTGGCCAGGCTGGTCTCAAACTCCTGTCCACAAGTCATCCACCCACCTTATCCTCCCAAAGTGCTGGGATTACAGACATGAGCCATTGTGCCTGGCTGCCAAATACTTTTAAATCATCAGATTTCATGAGAATTTACTCACTATTATGAGAACAGCATGGGGGAAACAGCCATGGGGGAAATCACCTCCCACCAGGTCCCTCCCCTGACATGTGGCAATTACAGTTTGAGATGAGATTTGGATGGGGACACGGAGCCAAACCATATCACAAGGACTGTTTGTTGTGGAGCCTGCTGCTGCTGAGGCCTGGCTTCTCTGCTGAGAGTTGCCACAGGTGAGGAAAGAGCCTGTGCCCACTCCTCAGGACTGGGGTGTTGAGCGCCCTGCTGCCCCTTCCCTGGCCCTCCATGACCTCCTCGTTGTCTGGATGGTGCTTCCCCATGCACACCCGCAGGTTGCCTTCATCTGCTTTCAACCATCCAGTCTCAAGGGTGCTTCCAGGCAACCAAGATAGGCTGCTGTCCTCTCATTCTCTCCTGAGCAGTCTCTCCATTAGCTGTGACTGCTGGTCATCATTAACACAGTGCCTCACTTGGGATACAAAGTCTGTTCAAGCCCTAGTTGCCAGGTGTATCAGCAGTGTGACCTTGGACAAGTCACTAAAGGCTCTGAGCTGGTTACCCCCCACTCTTCATCCCTGCCTTTTACCGGAATCGCATCTTTGCCCTGCTCCGACCACTACTGCGTAGAACAGGGGTCCTCCATCCCGGCTGCACGTGACAATACACCTTTTTTAAAAAGCACCCAAGACTGATTCTCCTGCAGGCAACAAGCAGACTCCACTCCGAGAAGCTGTGCTCCCACCTGGCCTGGCTACCGGCTTTTGCCGCTCAGAGGACCGCAGCCCAGCCTTTATTAACTCTGTGCCCAGATTATTTCTCTTGCCTCTGTTAGAGCCTTTCAGTGGCTCTTCATCAATCTTAGAATAAAATCTAGACTTTTCAACATGCCTTATAAGCCCTTTCCTGACTTGGCCCCTGCCTTTCTCTGCAGCACAAACTCTGAAGTCAAACAGACTAGGTTCTAATCCCAGCTCTACCTATTGCCAGCTGTGTGACCTTGGGAAAGTAACCTAACCTCTCTATGTCTCAGTTTCATCATCTGGTAAATGATAATAAATAATAGCAATAATAATAACAGCAACTGCAGAGAAATGTTGTATTAGAATAGTTGATGCATGTAAAGCATTAACATTGATAGTGCTTGGCTCGTAGTAAGTGCCATATAAAGTCTTAACTCTGGTTTTCATCGGTATTATTATTATCTTGCTGCAACCCTGGATGGATTTGGACACTCCGTAAGGCACCTACTGTAGGAGAAGAGGTAAGGATCTCAGCCATTTGAGGCAGCTTGTCGGAGGAAATGGCATATAAGTTGTACCTTGAAGAACAGGTAGAGATGCTACCGGTAAAAAAACCAGGGGGAGAATGGCTGGGCATAGTGACTCACGTTTGTAATCCCAGCACTTTGGGAGGCCAAGGCGAGCAGATTGCTTGAGGCAGAAATTCAAGACCTTCCTGGCCAACACTGCATTTCCACCAACAAAATACAAAAATTAGCCTGGCGTGGTGGCGTGCGCCTGTAGTCCTAGCTACTTGGGAAGCTAAAGCACGAGAATCACTTGAACCCCGGAGGCAGACGTTGTAGTGAGTTGAGATCTCGCCACTGCACTCCAGCCTGGATGACAGAGTGACACTCTGTCTCAAAAACGAAAAAAAGGGCCGGGCGCAATGACTCATGCCTATAATCCCAGCACTTTGAGAGGCCAAGGCAGGAGGATCACGAGGTTGAGACCAGCCTGACCGATACGGTGAAACCCCGTCTCTACTAAAAATACAAAAAAATTAGCAGGACATTATGGCACATGCCTGTAATCCTAGCTACTCAGGAGGCTGAGGTAGGCGAATCACTTGAACCTGGGAGGTGGAGGTTGCAGTGAGCCAAGGTCTCGCCCCTGCACTCCAGAACGAGACTCTGTCAAAAAAAAAAAAAATGAGAAAAAGAAAGAAAACCTGTTCGTGTGTGAGTTTGCCTGTTGTGGAAAAAACAGTCCAGGCATATGTCTGGGATCAAATGAGACAGAGCTTCCATAGGTGGGAAACACCGTGGCGCCCTGAATCATTTGGTTTTACCTTGTGGTTTTTCTAGTCTGTACTGCGAATGTGATGTGCTGTGGCAGGGCTTGGTGAGGGGCAGCAATGGGTCAGAAACTGATTTGAGTCAACTCAGAGGTTCTCAACCTGGATATACATTGGAATTACCATGAAGATCACTGAAAAAATACCACTGATGTCCCCAGAGATTCTTGTTTAATTGGTCTGAGGTGGGACTGGGCATTAGTACTCTTTT